>KI422807.1:9689-50930 GCA_000473375.1 Anopheles culicifacies
TCTATATGAAGAAAACCCTCAAAGGAAATGTTTTTTTGTTAGCTTTTTCCATCAGTATTGTGTTAAATTTCTTTGCACAACATAACTTTAGCAGCAAACGACCATAAAAGCTAGTCAATGTATCTTGCTGATCAAGTGGTGCTACCACACTTGATGATAATGACTGTAATCAAAGTTTGGTCTTGATATAGCACACACACACACCATTCAACATTGTGCTACATACTCCCACGTGTACACGTTCTGGTGAGACTTCTTCGGGCGGGAACCGTGCGTACGAAAATTACTATCATCAATTCCAATCATTTTCATCGTCGTTTGTACCGGCAAAAAAACCCCAGCGCCGATTTGCTCACCGAGCTGGAAGTTTTGGCAAGTTGGCAAACTCATTCATGCGCAAACCTCAGCGAAATGATGTGGCTGAGCTGAAAATTAAGACCCCGTGCTGAAGGAGCACCCTCCCATCCCGGTACGAAGATTTTCATTTCATTGCCCCAAACCTCCTCCAAATCAGAAAAAAAAACTCATATTCCGCTCGTGTGAATAATCTATTTCACTAATCATACTTTCTTATCTTTTATCTGTTAAAATGCGTTGATTACACTTTCATGTTTGTTTGACACCATTTTGTTTTTCTCTCTTGTCGTTCGGGGTCGTTAACTTTACCTCACCAAATAAACTCATTTAACGCTGTGTTACCAGCTCTCAAAACTCAACAACTCCAACTTTTCATCGACTGAAGCAATCAGGAAATTCAAGATTATTTGCTGCGTCAATGAACTTTTGTTTTGTGAGTGCATAAAGTGCTCGTAAAGAGTTGTCAAAGTTGTGCTTGTCACAGGTTGTAAAATGTAAATCATTTTTGCGTCAACACAAATTTCTTTTCCCTGTGTTAATGTGCGCTACATGGTTCGTCAAATCCCATCCATGACGTATAGCCCGTCTACTTCTTGTGTTTTCAGCCAACACCAGAAGAAGTCTTCGATTGACTTGTTGATTAGTTTATGGAACTTTACCATCCCCAACAAAACGCCCTCGCGTGAATCTTGCAGGTATCAATCCTTCACTTATTACCCTTTGGAGACCTGCCACTGACGGGTAGCTTGTCCATACCTTCATACTTGCGCTGGGAGCACATTATTCGTGTGCACCTTTGCCCTACGAAACTATCCTATATCTCCCGTCATGACCGTGGAGGGTTATAAATTTTCACAAAATAAAGCATAATAAAATCACCTCGACAGCATCATAAAATCGGTTTATCGGTTACTTGCCACGCTGGTAGATAAATTGTTCGCAAGCTCGATAATCTATCGTCCCGTGCTGTCCGTGTCCCGGTTTTTTTCTTGCGAGGGGCTTTTTGAACCATTAAATACCCGCTCGAGACGGTACTCCATAATTCAGTCAGTGCCAGTGGAAGAAGCGAGCTGTTTTTGCCCCAACACTGGACACGTTATTTCAATCATGGTATCGCTTACATGCGAAACCATAATTTACACGCGTCAATCAGCATGAAATATTGTTCGTAACAATGTTGATCCGATTTATGAACTTCAATTCTAGTTAGCGGCATTATTGAGATTATATTACGTTCTTTTTTAAGTAGAAATCGATTTTTATTGAAAATGTGTCTAAAAAACACTCAATTAAATACTAAAAATTGAATTTTGTAATGCGGATTGCATACTTTACGTATAAAATCAGACAAAAACTCCAATAGAAACTTTTTTTTTCTTTTGATTGACAAAAATAATCCTGTCACAGAAAGGTTCTCTTTATACGTTTTTTATCCTTCCCACCATAAACGTTTCACGATGAAAACGATAAAGAAACTGTCACTCATACTGTTTCGGTGGGGCTTTTTTTTTGTTGAAACACAACCCACTCAATGTCGCTAGGTTAAAGATGCGATTTATCAATATTTTACACTCGCCTCGTTCTGTCCGGGATCAAACGATGTTTCTTTTACACCGTCACTAAAGTTTAGCACTTTACCAGTTTTTATTCTGTTGGGATGTTGAAGGGGTACATTGGGAATCGAAGCGATGAAATGGGGAGAATAGAAGGGAAAAAGCAATCCTCAAGGTGTTATTTTATTTCCTATCAAACGGAGAAAAAAATCACCCTTAACGGCTCTCCAATAAAGAAACTTTTGTTGTAGGGAAGAATATAGGACGAAAGCTCGAAATTAAAGTCCTTGAACTTTGTCTAAAGAAGTACACTTTAAGTAAACGTCCAATTGGTAACAATCCTTTTTTTTCGCGGAACATACTCCCAGGATGGTGCCTTTCTGATTAAGCGCACGTCCTTCACTGTCGGGTTGGATAGAAACGCAACTAACTAACTTCCTTTCCTGGTACGTATACCACCTATAACTAACCAACCGAAAAAAAAGCACCGGAAGACGCGTTTCCGTTCGCTCGTGGTAAACGATAACATTACAGGTGGAACCGTTCAGCTTGCATTAGTAACGATCCATTGCACTGCAATATGTTGGCGGTGCTGGATGGCAACAGCAACGGAACAGCTGTCCAAAGCACTAAACACAGCCAACCAGCCCTTTTACACCCGAGTACGGTAATTTAAAATACAGTGCAAAACATGCTTTGCGGGTAAATAGTTTCCACACGCAAAGAGTCACTTCCGTGTGTTTCGAACTTCCACCAGTAAGTGGATCGAACGCTTGAAACATGAACCGTTTAAGCGTGGTTAAGCCCCATGTCAAAGGGAGTAGTAGTAAGTTCAACGTCAAAGCTAATCATTACTCACCGCTGCTGGACTGCAACAACCGATCCAACTGAGCCTTTGCACTTTGCTCCTGGCGGTGTGCTTTCTGTGATCCGAGCCGTCCAATTAGAGCCCCCGGAGGGTGAACTTTAGCTAAACAGCTGTTTCCTTCTTGGTTGCGGTTGGGCGTGGAGCACCGACTCAAAACCTGAGCAGGTTGAGTTGAAGCAGAATACACTCGGTTTGCTGCACGTTCGTTTCACTTTAACGTTCGTTACATTTCGTTCCACTGCACTTAATCTGGCACATGGTTCTTGTTACATCATCACATGCGACTCCTCTAACGGTGGGATTCTACTTGAAGTTTGCACTTCCGAATGTACACAAAACGTAGACGATGGAATTGCGCGATTACCTAAAACCCTCGATCTCATCGAGCATCGAGTCTGCACGAGACACTCAATGTAAATACTCGTGCCTTTGCTGGATGTAAATATTTACCAACGCAATGCACAAACCCCTTGTTTGCCAGCTGTACCCGCTGTTCCACTTTCACCTAGCAACCGGCGGATGTCATCCAAGGAGCGGATAAACGAGTTATCGTTCCACGAACAGCTACTTCCGAAGCGTCTTTTAATCCTACACCAATCCGGCTGTTAATGTGTTGCATAAGAAGAACAACAACAGAAACGCACACTTGTTTCCCACACCGGGAGGATTTGGAAGTACAGCTTGCAGATAATTCCCGATCGAGTCCACTACCTTACAGCACAAACAACCGAGCAGCACTGAAACGACACTACAGTCAATACGTAACGGTCAGCTTCAATAGACGAACGAGCGAGCTTTCGGGTACGTTCGTCGAAAGCGAAAGCTTTCCCGAACGTCCTGACAACACGAAATCGGCACCGTTTTCTCTTGCAACCTTCAGCGAGTAATGCTCGCTTTTTCTCGCTCGTTACACAAAGCTTCGTGTACGCTGTTGTTTGCTTGTTGCAAGATGTAAACGTGCGTTGATGCGTCCGTCCATACCAACCGACAGCTGGTAAATGATCGCAGTGTGTTGCGGAACGGTACTCAGCAACCTATGACGATGCAGAGATGGTACAGTGAGATACACAATTTTCGTTACTGAAATGTTTCTCCACCGAAATGAAAAAACCTCCTAATATATTTATTGTGGTTTTGCGTTTTGCATACATTTAGGCGCATAACGTACAGCATTGTATTTATTTACGAAAGGAAGGAACTTTTCTCGCCTTTTACCGTTAAAAAGTGCATATTAAAATTTGTCCAATCGTTACGCACTGTAATGTAACTCGGAAAAGCAAGTTCCTCCTCCATGCTTGTTGTGTTTTCACTTCCATACTGCATCCGGTATCCATTGACCGAAAAGCGCACCCTCGCCACCACAAAACAGAATCAGATTTGCCACACACTACACCGCGCAATGGTGTCCCACGAGACAAACCGAACAGCAAAATCGTTCGGGCGTTCGGGTTTTTGGGACGTTCTCTCCGCACATAAATCGTGGTACCGGCACGAAGTGTCAAAAAACAACACAGCGCCAAACAGCCGCCGGATGTTGTCTGCTCCCCTGATTTGGTTCGGCGTCTTTATTTTTTTTCTTTACTTCACTGACCTTCCCCGGCTGCTAGTAATGAATGAAAATTCCACCATTTGCCACCTCTTATTGGTTCCCCCGGTTCGGACCGCTCGTCTGATGCTGGTATGGTTGCGCTTGCGTTTGAAAATCTGCGAATTGAACCCCCGCGAGAGCTTCCGACGATTGGAAGGTTCGGTCCGCTTTCAGTGGCCATCGAGCCCGTTGTTTGTGTTGGGTGTGTATGCCATGCGAGGCGTTAGTCCTATGTGTGCGTTACCGCTAGCGGTGTACCACTGTAAACAACGATGGAGCAAATGTTTTCATACACTTTGTTGTGTTTTTTTTTGTTTTTGCCACCGCTTTGGATGCTTTTGATTGGCTTTATCTCTGCTTATAAGCTTCTTCGACATGCTCTGCACAGCGCACAGCAAGGAATGCGATGTGCGTCATTTGAAGATCCTGTTGCAGATACGGTCCTCAGCGCCGTGTCGCGTTACGTGTGGGCAGGAAACGGGGAGGAAGAGATAGTCCTGTAAAACCACTCGTTTTGGACCAGCTCGTTTTGCCCGGGCTCCATTCAGTAATACCATTTGGGCATGTACAAAAAAAATAGCGAAACAGCTGTTAGCCTATTCATTGCTTTGTTGTGATCGCTAATAGGATTCAGCATGGCAAGAGGAACGTAATGGTCGTTACAACAATTTTATCTCTTCCATTTGCCAACTTGTTCAAACAATTTTATCTTATCTCTTGTAATCAAGTTTAGTAATGCTACCGGGTAAATGAGCCTTCCAAATGTGTCTTTAATTGTATTAGTATACTATTTCGACCAGCGGTTCACCGTTGGGCCAATGTTTTTGAGTGCGTGCGCCGAAATGTATGCAATACCCAAACCACTGCTTTCTAAAATACAAATTCATTAAATAGATTGCATACATTCAGGCGCTGTACATGCATGTGGTTCCTTGTACGCCATATGATAATTATTACATCAAATGAAATATAATCGCTCATCATTTCAGGTTTAGTACACAAAATCTAAATATTTTCTACTCAACTCGGATGGAAACCATGTTTCCTTCAACACGACAATTTCAAACACGCGGTTTGGTACAAACCCGCAAACCGCAAAGCTCGCCGGGTGTACATCACACTCCACCGGTCCTGTACAGGCATGTGCATGTGAAACTGTAGAATACCAACCCACACGGACCATATGAGATGGTGCTCACAAGACAACGATTCATGTTTGCGTTTTTACCCATTGCAGGTGGTTATACAGCTGGTGATGAGCTTATAGGTACAAATCTGGAATGTGGGCAATAAACCTTTCTACGAACTCATTGTTTTTTGTCTGTATTGGAAAACTTTACAATATGCGAATTGAAAAATACCTGTGTGACTCGAAAACAAAACCAAAAAAAAAACTCAAAGCCTACACTTATAATTCAGACACAGCTTTCATACAAAGCTCTGCAAGTGAGAGATAGCGAACGTTCTGTTTCAAACTAAAACCACAACACATAGAAAAGAGCTAGAACCATAACCACCTGGGGTTCGTACATGGGAGGTTTGTGTTCTGGTTTGTTCATTTGCACATATGGATTCATAAAATGGGGGTTTTCAAATAAACATCCCAACCGGGTGGACTCCTACGCACAACTGTACACTGTACTGGCCTGTCATTGAAGGCAAATTCTCCACACCGCACAAAACCCCATCCTGATGAGAGTGCACATTGGGCGGTGTATAAAAGCCAAACAAAACCATTCGAGGATTTGTAAACGAAAAGTTCAAGCTAGGAAAATGTCATAAGGCGATTTAATTTCCTTTAATTGACTAAAAAATGAGAAATTGTTTTTAAGTATCAATTTTACAAAGAACCAGGCGTCTCCATCAGTCAGTATAGTCTTCGTTTTTTTATATTATATTCCTTATTTCCACCAAAGATTCCCGTATTTTAAATAAGCTTTTACGCTCTGGAGTTTGATTTGGGGCGAGTTATGAAGTCTAAAATAAAAGGAAAACCGGCTATAATTATGAACTTCATCAGCTTGCTTTAGGCATGTGATGAGAATGACACCGGATGGATCACATAGTTTTCTATAGGCCAAAAAACGTCTTTCCAAATTTTGTGCCAATTTGCATTCCAAACAGCCCATTGTGTTATCAGCATAATGATAATACATTCACCCTTTCACCTTTACGCCATCCTAGGGCTGGATTTCTACAATTCACAGCAGAAACCAGCCTGTTGTGGTATGCCTACAGCCTCTAGCTTGCTGTCCATTTCAATGATTATTGGCCAACGGTTTACCATGTACTCGGGGCAAATTTCCGGAACGTAACTATAAAAACCAGTCACCAAAACTGTAACCAATGCATACTCACCGGATATTACGCTTTTTTCCGTTCCTTCGGATGTTTCACTATCGTTACAATGTAAGGCAATTGTGTCGTGTATGATTTAACATTTTCAGAAATATATTACAATTTGTCTCCTCTTGCAAGTGGTGCACGTGTACCTAAGGCTAACTCTACTCTACGGTCATGAGCAATACGGAAAGGTCTGGTGAATAATAAAGAAAACTTATGTACGTCACGAATCGTTTAAAAGAAGGCGAATAATAAATAATGTCCCTAACCATACAACGTTCTCTATTTCCCTTATGCGTTTTATACGCTGCTGAATGTATGGCTTGTTTGTTGTGACATTAATGATGGCCTTTGGTTTACGAAAAATGAACTAATTCCACTCCTATACTCGCGCAACGTGGGATTAAGTGGGCATACAAGTAATGGATCTCCTGTATCTGTTGCGCTCGAGCTTATCTCTGTGGCTGATTCTGATGGATAAGAGTGATGAAAATAAATGGATAAAAATGGTAAAACAATATGAACGATTAGAGAGAGCTAACTGCTTCCCGATTGTAAGGCACTGTTTTCGTGTCCAAGTTTTTGTTTCCGGTATGCGTATGTTAACTTACTCGATGGATTTGTTTTAAAATTTTCTGGATACCCATACCAATTGTATATTAAAATACTGTAAAAATAGTTTACTGTAAAAGAAGGGACAGTGCCGCAGGCAGCAGAGTGTACAGGACGACCGTGTGCTTATTTACTGCAATTAATACAGAGATCAGAGATCAACTACGTCTTCACTTTCTACTACTGTTAAGGCCAAGTGGGGCTTTTAGTTGATTAAAAGTATTACTCGACGACCATCGTAACATGGATCAAACAACATTTCGACCAAACAGGGCCAGCATCTTCTAAAACATTACACTTCTGGGGACAAAAACGTTAAGTATTCAATCTAACCTGCAATAAACCTAACCTCACTCTCCTAACGATCTTTTTTCCTTGTGCTCGGTTTGAAAGAAAGTCTAGCAATATGGCCGGATAGTGGACTATCGTTGTCAAAATTTACAAATTTCTCTTCCTGTTTCTATCCATTACTACTACCTAGCGGTTAATATTTGGGGGAGATTAATACTCTTTGTACCAATTTATAACAACAATCCCTACGATCGTCTAACTTGTCATAGCTCGTCCTATCTCGGGAAATGAGTTCCTTTGTGGATGTGTGTGTGTGTGTCTGTGTGCTGGCAGTTTAGTCAATCTAGATGCTACACATACGTCCATACGTCAACACACTATCGATTGCCATGAGTATTCCGATTGTATTGCGGTTGAGGATGTTGATGTTCTCGGAGGGTCTCGAGGACGTCTACGGACATGCGTAGCGAAGAGGTGGGCGATGCAACCGGTACGGCAAATGTCCTCGCAAAGGCTCCACCACCGGTCGGGACACCGAATACCTGCGGTGGTATCGGTTCGGCACGCTCCATCCGCACTATTCCACCAGTACCGCCACCTGCCGTCGCATATTCCACGAAATGTGAACCGGATGAACGGGCCCATACGTTCGTGCTGGCTGACTGCGAACGACGCGGGCTGAACGGCTGTGAGAAGATGGCCTTCGCACAAACCCGTCGTCCACCGTGCCACTTGCGGACGAGATACTTCATCCGTTCGATTGCCACGATCACCGTTACGATCGAGCGGAACGATTTGCGCCTCGGATGCGAGGAAGATTCGAGAGAACGTGGTCCACTCGCTAGTGCAAGCACTTCCAGCTGGCCAGGTGGAAGCTGCGCATTCAGCAGGGCAAGCGCTTTCGCTTCATTTTCCTCGTACGTGGTCAGCACGATCTGTAGGTAGCGCTTCTGGTGGACCAGTGCTTTCCGGTGGCTCTCCGAGCGGAGGTACTTTCCGAACAGGTGATTCGCACGCTCCTCCAGATCCTCCCGCTGATGATGGGCTCCTCCGCTGCTGTGCACGTTGTACCGTTCCAACTCCTGGATGCGGTGCTGCAGTGCTCGTCGCTCCTCCATCATGAAACGTACCGTTTCGGCTTGCTGCTGATTTTCGCGTGCATTCGCCTCCAGCATACGATTGAGATCCTTCAGCTTGTTCAGGAACTCTTCCGGTACGATCTGCTGCTGGCTTTGTTGCTGTGCGTTTAGCGAATTTTCACGCGACAGGGCTTCAGTAAGATGCGCTTCTCGGACGCGTCGTCGATCCACCTCCGAGCGAAGGCTTTGTACCGTGTCTCGCAGTTGGTTACGCTCAAATTCCACACTTTCCAGGCGGAGCTTCAGCTCCTGATATTCAAGCGAATTCTGACCGGAGGTACGTTCGCGACGAGCCGATCGAAGTGCTTCCGCTTCCTGCAACGCACCGATGCGCTTTTCTAAGCTTTCGATCTCTTTGTGCGCTAATTCCAATTTCTCCTGCTCGTGATCTAATTCCAGCTCGAGCGATTCCTTTTCCTTCAGCACACGGTTCAATTCCTTCTTTACCTGCTCGCCATGTTCGGTGCGCTCGGTGATTTCTCTTTCAAATCGTTCCCGTTCACGCTCGAGCACACGCTGCAGATCGGTTGTTCTTTCGCGTTCACGTGCGTTCTGTGCCGTCAGGAACTTCAGTTCACTTTCGTAGCGAGCCACCATCTCGGTTTCAAACTCGTTACTTCGGTTAAGGCGCCGCTGTGGAGATCCATCCTGGGGAGAACCTTTGCCCTTCATCAGAAGGTAATTGTCGAACGATTTGGTCCTCTGCAGTCCACCAACCATACGCGACAGACGTTCGTTTTTCGTTCGCTCCTCTTCCAGCAATCGCTGCAATGTACTCTCATTGCCCAAAGCCGCCTCCAATCGAATGCGCATCGCTTCAATGATTTCCGCATCCTGTTGCTGAATGTCCGCCGAGTTTTGCTTCTCACCTTCGAGCAGTTCCTGCATCTTTTTCCCTTTGTCGACCTCCAACTGCAATTTTTGTCTTAAATCGTCCAGCTCGGAGGGTTTGCGTGAGTTCGCCTTTCTTCCCATCGCTGAGGAAGAAGTACCTGGACGCTCTTCATCCGTGTTCACCTCGTCGCTCTCGATCGCTTTCAGGATGCTCGAATCTAGCTGTGCTGAATAGTTTAGTTCCTTTTCTAGCTGCTCCGCAATTTCCTCCACCGAGAACGGCTTTGGACTGGACGAGTTATCGCTGCGCTGCAATTGCTGCTTCAAGCGTTCCACCTCCGTTTGGAGTTGCGCATTACGCTCCTGTTCTTCGCGCAGCTTACTGTTAAGCGTCACGTTTTTCTCCTGCATTTTCTCCTGAATGTTTGAGAGGGCCTCGTGGAGACTGTTTCCATCATCACCGATCTGTTGTATGATCATTTCTTTTTCCTTCAAGGCGGAGCGTAAATCTTCCGTTTCATGCTGACAACCGCTCAGATCTATCCTCACCCGTTCGAGGGCCAACATCTTCTCCGTCAGTAAAAGCTTCGTCTCCTGAAGCTCTTCCTCCAGTTTGGTACAGCTTTGTTTCAAAGCCTGTACGTAGGATGAGTTTGAGCTGAGCGAATTGTTGCTGCGAGCAATTTCGTTCTTCAGCCGATTAATGTCCTCCGTCAGGAAGCGATTATCCTCGTTCAGTATCTCGATCTCATGCAGACGGTCTTTGTAGTTGCCTTGCATTATCTTCAGCTCCGTCTCTTTCGCATCCAGCGAACGTAACTGTTCGAGGTACTTCTCTTCATTTTTGCTATAATTCAACAGATCTTTTTCCAACTTTGACATCAGCTCATCCTTATGTCCGATTGTTTTGTTCAAGGACTCCACCTGCTGTCGCAGTGTATCCACCTCCAGCTTCTGGCGCTGTTGTTCAGCCCGCAGAACGGTGGCTTCTTTCGTAACGTCCTCCATCTCATTGCGTACTTTCTCGTACTTGGAGTTTACCTCACCCAGTTCCGCTTCTTTCTGGCGAACCTGCTCCAATGCCGCTCTAAGCTCTGCATCCTTCCGCTGCATATCGTGAGCCTGCTGGTCGAGCCTGCAGAGTTCTTGCTTCACCTTTTCCACCTCGTCGCGCAGTTCTTTCTTCTCTTGCATAAGATCTTCGTACAGCTTGTTGCGAGCGGCCAGCTCAACCTGCAGATCCTCCATCTGCTCCACCTTCTGCTGCAGCTGTACCTTCAGCTCCTCTATCTGCTCGTTCTTTTCAGTCACTACCCTATCTAGGCTTAATTTTAAAGACTCTACCTCGCCTTCAGGTTGTGCCTTTGCTTCATTCGATGCGTTAGATTGAGCATGATGCACCACAATGTCGCTGTTACCGTCACCCTCCTCAACAATTTCCTCTATGACGGCCGGTTCTCGAACCAAAGATCTCGTACCGGTGCCTGATGCGTTGGTACCGAAAAACAGCAACATTTGTGGTGCTGGAGGTGCCGACTGACGGTGAGCACCGAGCTGTGGTGATCCGTCATCGACCAACGAGAAGTCTATCTGTCGGGGTACACACTCTGGCGTCGGTGCGCTGCTGCACGTTTGATCCGGTATGCGTGGAACGGCCGAGCACACGTCGTGGAAAAAGTTCGAACGCAGTGGGATGGAGTTCAGCATCGTCGAATCATGGCCACCACTCAGCATGTGACCTGCCAACGGGCCCGAGGATTGTTTGGAATGGTTCGGAAGCAACGATAAACCGGAATCCTATCGGTGAGTGGGAAATAAACAAACGAATATGCACAACATATGCGTACGAACTGATTAGTATCAAATCATAATTTCATATCATACTGATGAGAATGGAGTTAGTTGTTGGATTAGACGCGATATATTGTTATGAGATTCTTCCAACATTATCAGGCATCTTCAAAATAGTGCATTATCATTTAAAAACTAACATAACATTACTCAATCTTTAAAATGGCCAATAAAATGCTAAGATAAGTATAACATTTTCTAGAAATAAAGCATACAAACAGTTAAATGTTCAAATAAAATGATTTATAATGCTTTATACGCCATAATAATAAAACAACGGAACTGTACGAAGCTAAGTATTTACGTCCAGTAGCAACCTACTTCCACCTGTGCAGGTTTAATTGATTTTTTTGCCTTGCGGTGTTACGCAGTTTTCCGAGTGCTTGTTCCAATTAACAGCGGCTGAGATTCGGAAAGCTCAACAAACTACTTTACTACGATATCTAATGGAGAAACTATCGGATTACACATTACGCAAAACAACATTAGGCATGGGTTTCTATGGCAAACATCTGCTAATGCGCAACCAGAAATAGCAACTCTGGCTGGTTGGACGGACAACGGACTGCGTCTATAGTGGCCGAGTCCGACCGAAATGTGAAAAAGCATAGCACAAATCGCAATAAATATCATCTCGCTCGGAAGCAATCGTAACCTTTATCGTCAGTACACAGAAGTCGGTCAGAAACATCTGCATCGAAGGAAGTCCGGACGGAGGGAAAAGGATGGAAACAGACACAAAGATGTTGTTGCTCACATTAATACAGACACACACGAAAGATCGAGATGTTTTTTTTTTATCGTGATAACAAACACAATTCAAAACAACTACATGTTAGTATAAACAACAAACAATCGGTATTATTCGCACCGGAATAGTGCCAGGGGTTCGAACGTACTCACCATTGGAATGCTGTGTACCGGCAGTATACCTCCCATTGTGTGCTGTTCCGGCATCCTTCGCATCACCATGTCCGATTCGTCACCATCCGTTATGGAGACGACATCGCTCAACGTTCGACCACCGTCGTCATCCCTGGCCAGTGCACCATCATTGCGTTGATGTGCCTCTGCAGTGCCCGCCTGCTGGTACTGGGTCAGTTTCTCCTTCAACTGATCGATTTCTTCATTCTTGTCCGCCAGTATCGTCTCCATCAGGTCCGGCAGTGCGGCTTTATTGATCATCTCGTTCTTGATGCGTTCCTTCAGAATGCGGATCTCTTCCTCTTTCGCCTTAAGCTCAGCCTCCAGCCGTTGCTCGTGCTGACCACCACGTTCGGTGCCGTCCTGGTTCATGGCGAGTTCCTTCTCCTGACGTGCAATCGCCTCTTGGCTATTCTCCAGGAACTGTTTCAGATTGGCAATCTGCTTGTCGCGCGTTTGTAGTGTTTCCTTCAGATTGAGGAGCTCGTTTTGAAGATCGTGAACCTTTACCGTAAGCTGAGACGTGCCTTGTCGGTGCAGTTCTTCGGCGCGCAATCGCTGCTCGTCTAGTTTCGTCTGGAGGGATGATATCTTCAACGATTGTTCTGACATTTTTTCCTGCAGTACATCTCGCTCGTGTTGAAGTTCCTTTATTGAAGGTAAAGCATGATTAAATAGAGAGAAACATATTAGTTATTAATCTTCATTTAGTTGACAAATTATTCAAGCTAGAAACCCCAGTAAGAGACGGTTGATTAATTTTCAGTAATCTTTTCTAACAATCGCTAATCCTCTCTGGACTTCCCGCTCACCAAAGAGTTATGGATTGTGGTGTGTTACTCCCCTTGTTAGTGTAGCGCCGACAGAAGTGAACAATCAGTCAACTCACGATACGACGGCATACACCAAATCCCAAATACACAAAGCACCGTGTGCCCTGAAGAGCAAAAAGAAATATAAAAGGGTGTGCACATTCCGTGGCAAATAGAAAGTTCATCGCGAGACCAGTCCACGGTACGACGATACGTATCGTTTGATTATGACATGGAGATATGTTGCGTCATCATTCGCTGGCATCCTCGACATCCTAGAATCTGTACCGGGTCAGATTTAAATTCTACATTGTTGCGTCGTCTATTCGCGGAACGGGCGGAACTCGATTTTGATCCGCAAATAACGAAGGTAAACTGATCTCAGAAGCTTTCTGTTAGAAGCATATTGACGCCAACATCATCGTGTAACAAGTACGACAGAATAGCTCGCTGTATTCAGAATATTGATGTCCACACGTTGTTCCGGGAAATTCTGCCATTTTAAAATAATCTTGAGAATAATAATAGATCAATATCAATTCAATTTGATTATCACACAAACGGACGAGATATCCAGCATTCACCGGTTAACCTTTGACCTATCTACATTCAAACGCCGTAATCATAATTACTAAGGTTCTTTAGAAAAAGGCATCTTCCACAGCCGCCATTCATCACAATTTCCCCAAAATATTTCCCAAATCATACCGTACCGACCACAAGCAAAAAATAACCTGGAAAATGAGGCGCCTACGGAAGATTGGAGTGATTTCAGTAATCAGTAAAAAGGTGAAGTTGTGTTGAGCAAATTTAAATTGGATTGACTGGACTGAAAGGAAAGCATAGGAAGGTATTTCTTCGTTATCGTTAACTTCGAGCCCGTATCATCACCCCGGTCACACCTTCTTGCCATCCCACCTGCGTGATTGCTGTTATCCTTTAATGTTCCCGAAAAAAGGAATCGTTCCGATGGTTGCGTTCCGTTGCCGTAGGAGATACTTACTCCAAAAGGCTCCACCAAGCCGACCTGCTTAAAACCAGCCCCGTTCACCGTCGTCAGAATACCGCTGTCTCCGCTGCTGCTGTTATTGCCGCTGCTACTACCCGGACTGATACTGCCGGTCGGAAACATCGGACCGCACCGCACCGCACCAACCGATACGCGAAACAAGATACTCCGGCACCGAAGAGAGGGGTGCTATTTTTAACACGGCAACAAAACACTCGTCTCTGAGCTGCACTGAACGTCTTTATGTACATTCACCATGGAGGCATGGTAAGCGAGGCACTCTGGAAGTCTAGTCACTTTCGGTTCTCCGTTTTTGGAAATCCTCCTCCTTGTGCTGTCCAGTACGCTCACACCATTTACACTATGGCAACATCCGTTTTCATTCAGTAACAAATTGTCTGCCGGAACGAAATGAAAGCCTGGATGATGAGGTACATCCTTCCATCGACAACTTGGAGCCTCCACAATATTTCTATGGACAGATTATTATTCCTCGCCTTTCGCTCGTTTCGCACTGTGTGAGTGTTTCGTTTTCTCTCGTCTCCCCTTTTTCAAATCTGATTATATTTCTCGATTGTACGGTTTTTTAAATTCCATTGTGAACGTTTCTTAGTCCCATTTTGACCCAACAATCAGTTGCAACGTTTATTTTGCAAAAGCTTTACGTTATCTTCAACCTTTTCTGCACCATTCCCCCGCAAACGTTTCGCAGCTTGACATTTTGCACATCAATATCCGGATGTCAATGTCATTATGCGACTGGTTCCCTGGACGGTATCGAAATCTCCAATAACCAACGCCGGAATGTGATTGAACACGTGATTTGCATTCCACCTTTCAACGGAACCGGTGGCTGGTACAGGGGAGGCATTCACAAGCCAACCTTTTTCTCTCTCATCATGTTTTGCTCTTGTAACGCGTAACGATTCCAGGACACGGCTGTCATCTGCAGGTGTTCTGAATAACGACGACACAAAAACAATCTCCAAACTGCCAACAAGTACATCTACACTGAGAGCTGATAAGTGCTTCTTTTCTCCTTTAGTTCTCCTCATTGGACGATGGAGTCGAAGAGTGAATACTTCATCAACTTTGTATGTGTAGATGTTGTAAAATTTTTATAGCATACGACTAAAGTTGATAAGTTATTTATCATACAAAAATTCATTATACAAACAGATAAGAGAGAGTTTGCCCAATTTGGACGAAGATTTGATTTTACAATTCAGAAATATAGAATATCTTGAAGCTGACGTTTCTTTACGAAATACACAAATTTGCTCGAATTTCTTACGTTCAAACCG
The DNA here is from genome assembly GCA_000473375.1 of Anopheles culicifacies. Classification (NCBI taxonomy): domain Eukaryota; kingdom Metazoa; phylum Arthropoda; class Insecta; order Diptera; family Culicidae; genus Anopheles; species Anopheles culicifacies. Next base: position 25,175 of record KI422807.1, read on the forward strand.
TACCGATTGAACCAAAAATAATGTATTCCCTATTTCTCTCGAACGTCTCGGTTTGTATTACTGCTCCGGACATTACCGGAAGGCAACCGAGCGTTCTTCGAAATTCAAATACATTCCCTGATGAATAAAGAAATCCAACCATCAAACGTCACATCACTGCACCACTCTGCATCGACCGTGCACTGTTCTGGGATGCTTCCCGCACCGTAAAGTATAATTTAGGGTAACTCCAGCAAAGGGCGTACCGTCTGGGTGCGATCACAAAACTCACAATCAACAAACACACGAGAAGCGTGGTGTAAACAGATGCAGCATAGCCACTAATGCTGCGAGCGTCATACGGGAATCATATACCAACCCCCATCTCTAAACTGTGACACCATTTTTTAGGGTTGCTAGAAAAGGATGGCGCAAACGATATGAACACCGAGTAAATAATGCTCGGGTGAAATGATCCGTGAGGAATTACACAGGAAATGCTTGATCTTCCCGGTTGGGGTTCGTACAAAGATGCTCGGGCGCACTAATAAAAGTAAGTCTTCCAAATCCCTTGCCGACTGCAGACAACGAGATCTTGGCATTAATGCACTCACATTTTTAAAACAAAAAAAAAACACACTGCGCACGTCATCACTTCAAAATGAGATCAACACTAACGCACAAACAGCAAAAATGCGCACGGGACAAGAGGGCACTGTATGACGCTGTGTATCGCACGACAGTCGGAAATAATCGCTCATCATTTGCGTACACGTACATCATTCACCACCAGCATCTACTACACACATGCTCCCGTTTATTGCACACTATTAATAACCAGCGAAAGGCCACCCAAAAGAGCAACGAGATCGGGACAACTGTTCACCAAGAGCGAACAACTGGCAACACTGGAACGGTTAGCACTGCTGATCGGTAGCACTATATTCATCATTACCAGATGCCTAAAACACACAGTACATGTAGCAGTATCTTCCCCTGTTGTACTCCTCACTTTGATTGATCGTGTAATATTAAGCTGGAAACACAACCGGACGCACGACAAGATACGGTGTTCTAAAAAGTCTTCCGGCATCACGAACGAAATCCCAACTGAACGGGACAGAACTCATGTGCGGCCGGCGAACTTCAAATCGCGGGCGTAAACTGAGGGCGGCTGCGCAATGTAAAACTTAAATTAAATAAAAGAGAGACCGTGAGCGAGTGGTGGAGAGAACTGCACCACAAAACTGTTCTATGCTGCGCGATCACATAGAGCACTTTCTCTTTCAGTTCATTCTGATGATCATAAAGATATCGCGTCCGGATACACACTCGACATTATTACAAGATCCCCATGCATAAGTGTGTTGGAGAATTCAATTCATTCAACAATGTTCGTGTGAAAATGTATGCATTAATTTAATCTGGATCAGCATAGACACTAGATGATCTACTAGATGTTTCCTCATCCATTATTGTACTACGATCCTTCTCCCAAACTCTGAACCACAACCGTATGTCACATGACATTGAACATGGAGCCAAAAAACACGCAAACGTAGGACATTTCGCAATGACCCTAACGTCTATGTTTGCGTGATTACGGTGGGGTGTGACATTGACCGGACTTTGACTTGGTCACACAGTTGGGGATGTTACTGCGTTGATGTATGTCACCCAGCGGGACAGTGAAGTTAGACGCTTGACACTGTCGAGACCAAAAACGCAAAATAGGCCGCGTCTCGACCACCAGGGCATTACATTTCCATGCACAACACTCCGTTTGAAATGTTTATTTCCATACGGCCAGACAGTACGGAGGCCGAAAGCGAAGTAGATCGGTTCCTACTCAATGGCTATAAATATCATCATTCAAGGTCCGGTTTCGTATCGAAACCTACGCGTAGTAGGTAGCCGTTGCTCCTCAATATCCTTGTGGCTACTCTGGTTTTACGACGTTATTCAAAAATCAGCAGCAATCACGCACGCCAGAGTTGATGATCACAGCACGACTTTTAGTGGCGTGAGAATCACTTCATCACTCATCATGCACTCCGCAACAGGCATTATCGTTAGTCGCGGGAGGAAGTAATGCTCTTTTTTGTATTTAAGAAAGACGATTGACTCTTTGGCATGCAATATTTTACAAATTCAGCACGATCGAGAGGTTGGTAAACTTCTAGAGACTGTTGTGCAGACACGTATCTGCATATGGGTTACATACGTGGGCTCAGAAAAACCTCAAGTGTTATCAGTGTAAAACATCAATCCAATTCCCAGCGATTGCCCCCGAATAATAATGTTAAATCTATCACTTACCGCATAACCACTCCTGATGTTGGTAATTTGCATCTCAAGATCGTTGATGCGCTTGATAGCCACATCCTCGACGCGCGAGTGCCGATGCAGCTTATCGAATATCCGTTGCACTTCATCGACCGGCAAAGGCGTTACCTTCGGTTTGTCAGCACTCGGTGAACCATCCTCCACACCACCCGCCGACAAGCCCTTCCGCGACCGGTGCAGTGGACTATCCTGATTTACGGACACATCCTCCGACGGGCTACTGCATCCCAGCGATGCACCAGAAGTGGAATGAAGCGTCTCCAAGTTTTTCGTCTTGCGCTCAAGCGTTTCCTCGATGTCGCGCAGTTGAACGGTGAGGGCCTCCAGGACGATACTCTGCTCCGCCGACGGTTGTCGCTGGCGCAGTTCTTCCTCCAGCTTGGCAATCTTTTCATCGTACCCACGTCCGGCTAAATCCGACTTTACGCTTTCCATCTCTTGGTGGAGCGATTCGTTCTGTTGGTTCTGCACATCGATGTACTTCTCGAGCTCCTGGAACGAAACGTACAGGAAATTGGTCATAACAAAGCCACTAGTTCGCACCATCTCCCGCTGCTGTTACTCCACTTACCTTAGCCTTCGTCTCCAGCACGTGCTCATTGATTGTCTTGCTTTCGATCTGTGTTTCCAGCTCGGAGATAATTTCTCGCAACGTGAAACCCTTATCGATTGAATCCTTCAGGTCGGTTTCCATCTTTCGCAACCGATCGTCACGGTCGGCGATCTGCGTCGTTAGTTCCTTCACCTGCTGTTCCATCGATTCCAGCTGTTGGCAACAATTGGCAATGTACCGGTGCACACAATGCGGTATGATTATTACTATTCATGTGTCTTTTTTCATTTCTTTTTTACTCTCTCCGCACTTTTCCTGCTCTGGAAGTTATCTTCATTTCTATCACTTTCAAATGAACAACTTTGAACGTCTCTTTACTCATGATTAACTCATCGCTACAGCTAACTTCTAAGGAATGTGGCACTACGATTGGTGTTTGTACATCGGAAGTCATCGGAGGGAGTTAGGAACAAAAAGCCCTATCAACTTTTCAAGGTTTCGGTACTCATTCTCAATGGCACTGTGCGATATGATGTAATAACATTAGTCATGATTACGCATTCATGTCTCCACTAATGAACTATTGATATCTTAATGCAAAACTGATGTCGAGTTCCAAAAACCATGCATAAATCCTATCATAGTCAGTCGAGATACTACTGGAAATGAAAAAGAAGTAGGAAATGGCGATAACGATGCAAGATGAGATGATGTATGGAACTTCGTTTAAAATGAGGGAAAAGAGGTACAATCTATTCACTAGCAGAATGAGTAGTGTTCGTGATAAAGGTTACGTGTAGCTTGAGGGGAAAACAACTCATCCCATGGGTTGAAACCGCCGGAAAAGGCTTCAACACGGAAGCAAATTGAGTGAAACAAAATAAAAAAATGATTTGCGCAATAATCTCTAGTGTGCTTGTCGTAAATGAAGGAAGAATGATCTACAATGACTCAAAACAAAATAAAGAAAACATTGAAAGCAATTTCCGCTTGATAATGCGCTTTGGAATTTCACGTTCATCTCAACTCATTTCCGAACACTTAACGCAGTTAATACAGCTAGTTCGCATACCTTTTTATGTGCATTAAGTAACAAGAATCGAATGGAAGTTTATCTTTCTTTGTGCACTAATATTTAAACGATTAACAGACCGTTTCCCTTTATCTTGCTTAGTTTGTGTGTCGACCACCATTGAGAATGTCACCATCGCCATAATGTATAGGAAAGCTAGTTTTAGTGTCTACTGTTTCATATTCTCTCCTCAGTTACCTGTAGTTAAATGCCGAATTTGTCGATATTTCAGCACGGACCAATTGTTCTTAAGTATTGTTTGTGAACCAAAAACCAAAGCAAATAAAACTACGCACCCAAAGTGTTTGTAAGCCTATTTTTGCAATAGCAACTGTGGTGCATTTTTAAGCCTATTTACTACACTACACCCTAAGTAGCACGAAATAAAAACAATTTAACACTAAACTTAAGTAACACTACACTTACGTTTGCAGCAATTGCTCGATTTTCTTTTGCATATCTACAGTCGCTCACGCATCCCTCCTAATTAAGGTGAAAGAGTGCATTCACGAGAACGATAACGCCGGTGAAGAAGAAAGAAATAATACGTATATACGAAAATAAAATCAAAACTCAACACAATTAACCGAATAACCGGAGCGTTACACAGTAGTAAACATGTAACGGAAAGATGATTTTGAGTTTAAGGATTAAGAAAGTATCGATTAGTAAAGAATTAGTTGTCGCGCATAATTTACAATCAATTTCGATCGATACCGCAAACACACCGGACGTTGTTCGTTCGTTGACACAGCGGTTTGGACCGATGTTGGTGTGTTTTAGGTGATGTGGTGCGAAACACGCAGTGTAATGTGAGTGCATTTACAGATGGTGGAAAGCATTGCATAAAAGAAAGAAGAGAAGAAAGTACAAGAAATGCGATATACGATACGATTAGTAAAGGAAAACACAGGCTACCAGGTGAATTGCCAATCGTAGTTACGTGGCCTCGTTATTGCGTACTATAAAAGATGTATTAGACTGCAGCAGCTCTATGGTGTTGTGCCGTGAAAGGGGTGTGTGTGAGTGTGTTATTGTATATTCCGTTAGTTATTACGATTATTCAACACCTTCAACCAGGCTCCCATTTTTGTGTTGTTGCTCAGAGATGCAATTTAAACATATGGTGTATCTTGCCCAACCATACGGCAAAAGCATAAGTTATGCTTCACGTGTTTCTATGTGTGTGTGTTGCGGAACGAATGTGAATGTAAGGAAAGGACTGTTGTATCGGTTTTTTTCTCCCTCCCATCCCCTTCCCTTTTGCCGATACGAAAGGACAAACGCTTGATAGGCACGCGAAAAAACACGCGACAAAGGAATGTGTCAGTCCTAGAGCTCGGGCACGCCAGGAAAGCGAAGGAAACAGCCAATGGGAACGAACAGTGATATGTGATGGCCAGCACCAGTGCAACCGTTCGGCTCATAAACACCCACGCTTACATTCGCACACCCACACGAAGCGGTGCCACGTAAACTTACCTCCTTGCTGGCACGCTCGTAGTTCACCTTATCCTTTTCCTTCTCACGCATCGTGCTCTTGAGACGTTCGATTTCCTTCACAAACTCGTCACGTTCCTGCTCACGTTCGGCAGCCTGGTCTTCGAGGAACTGCCGTGTTGCTTTAAGCTGTTTATCGGCCGCCTCAATCTGCACACCACGATGATACGTGAAACCCGGTCCAAATGTTTCCAACGATGGTACAATCCGATGAAGGGATCAGCAGTAGCATTGGGTGAATTTTTCAACGGAATTTGGGCATGTATTTTGATGTTTCATTCATTCAATGTCGAGAAGCCAAAGAGAGTAAAGTTGCACAGAAGCACGCACATCGCCGTATGGTCCAACATACGAAAGCCGGGACGTAAAAAAAAACGAGCATGAAAATAAAGAAAGAAGAAAAAAAACACATAAACGATTTGAGATCGAAACGCTGAAACAATAATGACAATGTTGCAGCCAATGCCAACGTAAGGCAATTCTGCGAAATCGACTACCACGCCAACGCAATACCGTTCCAGCCTCTAGGATAATAATAACAAGCAACGGCAAAATACAGTTGAAAGCTTAACCTTCCTCCGCACAGTGATAAGCAATTTTGGATGGCAGCGAAAAATACAAACCCCCCTTTTCTCAGACACAAGGCGCCAAAAACGATGAAACTATTGCGTCGGAGCAATAGCAACAGAATCGGAAAATGGGTGTGAACGGAAGGATACTTTTTGTTTGTGGAATAAATTAAATAAAATTATCCTTCACTCCGTATGAAACAGCATTAATAGTGCGACATTTTTACGCACACCAGCACAGTCATTAACAACATTGACAACGGAGGTTTGAATTTTTCGCTCAAAGGAACATTGATTGGTAAATAAAAGCAAAAATCACCTAGCGTGTTAATAAGCCTGGTTTTCCAGTACACGCTTTAAAAAAGGTATAAAAATTACACTTCATGTTGATCGCAAGTGCTGATGACAGCTTTCATTAAACTTTGTCAGCGAAGTACTTCCTTGCTGTGACTTCCTCAAACCACGGGGAAATGCATATGAAAGCAAGCATGTTCCTTCAACGCATAATCGATAAGTTTTGACGTTTCTAGGGCAAACAGCAGACGTAACGATTGAAAGGACAAAAACGTGTTTCACACATCCCAATGCGTGTGCTTGTTTCTTCTACGCCTATACGCCTCCAGCTACATGAAACATTTGGTGGTTATTGCGACATTTCCTGGCATGAGAGCATATTTTCTTTCAATGCATCCCATTACACTTCTCTCCATCTTTCCATTAGTGTGTTGAATGAGTTCAAACAAATTGTTTACACTAAAATCTTAATACGAGCTAAATCATGTTTCTTGTAAACAAATCCTACCTGCGATTGCAAATCCATCCGATCGCGCTTTTCATCCTCAAGGTAGCGTTCTCCCTCACGACAGAAGTCTTCCACCAGCTGCAGCAGCATTGAATTGTCCTCGATCGTTTGATCGGGCCCCGTTCCGGCACTGCCCAGCATTGCCTTAGCTCTCTCCTGCAGCTCCACAAACGAATTGTTCACACGCTGAGCCGTAGGCAGTAACGCGTTCGTACCGTAACCCTCACTGAACTCCACCCGCTGACTGTTCAGTTCCAGCAGGTGTTGCTTCGTCTCAGACAACTCGCTCACGAGACTGTTCTGCTTGCTGCGTGCCTCGGCTAGCTCCGTCTCGAGCAGCTTGCGCTCGTCCTCTGACTTAAGCAATCGGTTTTTAAGCTCGTGCAACTGCATGTTTAGCTCACCGTTCAGCTGCAATCCTGCTAGATCGATCGGAAGACTACGGCAACTGTTGGCAGCGTTCGTTTTACTATCGCGTTCCGATGCAACCACCTCCCGTCCAATGTTCTCATCAAACGAGCGTGCACTTTCGAGAACTTTGTCAGCAGATTTACCGCGACGCTTTAGACCATCCTCTTCCTCGCAACTGTCATTCTTTTCGGACGCCTTGTCCGATTCGTCATCCTTCGCAGCGGAAGTCTTTGGCTTAATACGTTCCGATAGGGCAAGTAAGCTGAGTGCCTCTCCTTTCAACCGTTCCATGCATTCCTCCAAATTGAGCGATATGTTTTCCGGTTCGGAATCTCCATCCCGCGACTGTCCTTTCGCCGACACGTACTCCACCAACGATGGATCCTCGATGATTGATATGATAGCAGACACGTCTGGCGCGAACTTGAGCAGCTTACATGACGCCAGGAAGGACACATCCGTGACGTTCAGTACACTCTCGGTGGCAGTACAGTCAGCAGCCTCGACCAGCTGACTCTCATCCGCATTTACATCACTTCTCAGTAACGATTCATTGCCTTGCTGTTGCAACTGTTGGTAACGTTGCAATTCTTCCAGCACGGTACTGTTGAGATCTTCTTCACATACTGAGAAATACTTCGCCAGCCCACCAACCACATTACGCAGCGTCGATGATAGCTCCCGTAGGTTATCACGCTCGCTAATGATTTTATCGAGACCACGGCTAGAGTCGAAGGTTGTGTGACGTTTCAGCTTGCGCTGCAACTGCTTCTCAAAGTCGTTCTTCATGCGGGCCATCTGGAAAATGGAAAATGGACGGTTGAGAAGAAATGTAGATGTTGAATCATCTCCACCACCATGGTTCTACTTGACACTGACCTCTTCTTCATGTTTGAGTTGCAGTTGAGCGATTTCCAGTTGACTCTTGGCGGTAAACTTTTCCCGCAACAACACCAACTCCGGTGGCCAGTGGCTGTCCTCAAACGAACTATCAGTCAAAAGTGCCTGTAATGTAAAAATAAAATATTTTTGAACAATGAGCTACAACATTAACATATATAATAATTCTACTAAAATACATACGAATGTCTTGGATCTATATCAAACCAAAAAAAGGGTCCAGTATCATTTCTGGCGATGGAATTGTTTACCCAACAATAACACTGCTCAATACGTTCATTGCAGTAGCACAGCCAAAGTCATGGAAGCAACTTTAAACCACACAACATACCCTCAGATGTGATCGTTATGACGTACACGTGGCTCCAATAATAGGCCCACAGTCGACGCCAAACAACCGTCTAAACACAAAACATTCTCTCCCCTACAGCCATTCTGGACTTATGAGAAGAGTACCCTCACAATATAGAAATTGAGCATAACAAAACATTACAAACGGCTGGGATGGTTAGCCATAGTTTGTATTCCGATATACTGTTTGTGAAAGAGGAGTGATTATTGCCGTTCGAATGATGAAAACAAAGTCATGAGAATTTCTGTCTACCACACCGTGGAGACTCGTGATACAATGCACTGTTTATGGATACGTTTTCTGTATTGGTAAAGTTGTGGTAATGCAAACCAATTGACATCCAAAATTGGAGAACATTTAACGACAAATTGTTCTTGGAGATACCAGAACCATTGATTGAGATTGATATTGATGGAAATGTGGAGCTTCTTTCCAAGAATACTAACTTCCTTTACAACATAGACGAGAAATAAAATCCCACACTCTTCCTCTCTCTCTCAGTAAGCATCCCAATGCCATTGATCTCTATCACGTGTTATGTATGTTGCCCAATCCCAACACAGCTACAATTCCGGAGGAATTTTTGAGGGGTTTATTGGGGGGAGGCGAAATGTAAAAATAAAAACAACAACTGCAGTACGTTTCAGGCCTACCGAAAAAAACAACAACAAAACCATCCCAGGAGCTACAACGTTCTTCAGAACGTTCTTTCGGTTATATTTAGCTAGTGCATAGCCCGGTGCTACCGGTCGCTTCAGAATAATCATCCTCATCATGCATCGTTCGTGACGATCAGTACCATCCATTCGTGTCGACATAAGCAGCATAAGTAGAGGCTTTTAGCTTGAAGTGCATCGTGGAGTTTCGCGGCTGCAGAATCCATCTACGACAGACGCGTCTGCTACGAATGCCGGCATAAAGCGAAACGTCACTCATTCCACGAACCACCAACGATACCGCGACCATTTCAACCATGTCGCATTAATGCATGTTGTACGATCAGACTTATGCTGCTGCTCTTCATTTAATGACATTAACTCGCGTTAGGTTGTTGCTTGCGAACGGAATACCCGGATGGCATCCGGAACGGAACCAAGCTACGCGCAAACCTAAAAGAAAACGTATCGTCTCGCTTGCCGGATATTTAGTCTATCTACACCCGGCCATGTATTTAATAATCTTTATGCTTTGATCCTTGCTCTATCCCTAACAAACAACAGTCAACATAAATCCACCAGCAAACATGGGACCGCGCGTCGTCTGACCGTTAAAGTAAATAAATTATGCGTAAATACAAGTGACCTATTTTCGCCATTTTGTGCCATTTTATCGACGGACGTATGGTTATCTCGTATCTGCGAGGAACCGTTTGATAGTAATTATCCGGATATTTATAGCAACGGTACACAAACCGGATGCTCTTTCCGGGCTCCGGCAGATCCAGTCGAGTTTTCCGACTGTACCATACTGATACGGTTTTTGCTCCCCGAGGCGTTCATTAATACCAATTTAATTTTGGACGACACATCAAGGGTGTTGACGGATTTGGGCCAAATCGGTTTCCGGTAGAGAAAGGGCATCAGCAAAAATGGGGAAAAAAACAAAAGATATGTGTCGGCTTACGCTAGGTCCAAAAGAAAGGGAAATAAACGTAAGGGATTCAATTACCCTGTAGAATATTACCGCTAGCTGACACGCGTCACAGAGAATCGACATGTTGATCTATTTTTGGGGTAAATTAGATAAGGAGGGTTTGTTAGGGAGTAGTAGTAATAGTTCAACGTGTCCGGAAATGTTTACATTTAAATTTAGCCCTCCATCATGCACACTGGAGACCGGAAACATTCGCTTGACATAGGGTGGATGGTATTGAAATTCAAAAGTAATGGTAGTTGATTCATTAAACTGATTTACTTCCCTTTAAAATTGGGGACCCTTTTTAAGAGTACCAGGAAAACTGTAAGCTCTAAACTCTAAACCCAAAAGTTCTTTCAACACAGACAACAAGGCAGTTTGCGCCAAAACAGGGGATAATACGGCACAATCAACTCTCTAAGTCACTTGATAAGCGGAATAGCGTGTTACCAAAACATTTGTCAAGCACGTGTTTAATCTGCCCCATGTGCCCACACATGTGAAGTACCGCGAACTGCAACACAAAAAGACACCCAAAACCCCAACAACTTATTCCCATGGTTCCGTGTCGTATCTCCCAAAACTACCCATCCTTCACTCGCTTAATCTATGCTGATCACCATTACCACCTTTCCCGCAAGTTTGTCCCACGTACCGTCACTTCCTCCAAGCGAAGGGATTTTATTTGCAAACACGCCACAAATTCTATTAATATCGGCCCACAATATCAATGCGTACCGGACACCGCGAAACGATGACTCTCTGTTCTTTTGACACCGTTCTTTTTTCCCTTTAGATGATGGTGCAGATCTTCACAACGCTTGTTTCGCACCGAATCACCGACACGGACCACAAGATGGAGACACTTGGTCGCCTTCCACACCTATGGCTATAATGCTGCTCACTTGCGACCCATCGCACACTATTATTATCATTAAGCAGGGGCCTGTTTTCTGCGTACCGCTTGCTCGTTATCACTTTGAGATTTGCAATCAAAACAGCTTCACTTCCGTCAACTTCACATCAAAATCAATAAGTTTGTAGGACGCGTATTTTGGCGCGTTCCCAAACCAATGCACCTCGGATGGAAACAACTCAACGCAAAGCAATACCGTCTCCACTGATTGAACTTAACTACGCCATTGCGTGACACACTCGGTTCCCATCCTTGCTGATTAGAATTTGAAATTCAACTGATGTACGCATTGCAACGGTTCTCTCATTCGAGCAGCAAATGATCTATAAATATACGAATGATCCTCTTCCACTTTATGCTGCTCACTCTCAATCGAAAGTTCTTCGCGCGTGCGTGCCTTCTCTTGAGTGACCGGACTTCCAACATACCAGCATTCCCCTCTTGGTTCCGTGATTGTGATCAAGCGGAGTGTTGGACCTCCCCTATAGTAAGTGGTACTCAAACGGACACAAACTGAGGGGGAAGTTTGGGATGATAGGTTACACTCATTGTAGGAATTTAAAACTCCCCACAGCATAAGGTTGTGAAGAGCTAACGCTATAAAACGAGCCAACGACATCAAGATGCGCCACACGGATTTCCAAAGAGTAGTCCAGAGGCTGCCAAAAACTGAGACATCCCGCTGTATGAACGTCTGTTGGATGGCATGAATAATAAGTTCTGCATAAGCCTGCACAATTATCAGACATTCCCATTTCACTCTAGAATCTTTTGTACTGCTCTGCCTCATAACAGTTTAGATATACCATTTGTTACCCCTAACACAGAATATTGCTTATCGGTATTCTGTTATCTACATGTTTGTCCATGCCTCAATGAATCACCCTCAAAATAGTCTGCGAATATTGAACACATATCAACAACAGAAAAAATAAAATTAAAAAAAAGAAAAACAGCTGAGTTAGAACATCGACTCAAACCCAAAACATGCCCACTAACGTGTGCTTCTCTACTAACCAACAGATGGCGCTGTATGCCAAACACGCAAAAGTTGTTAGTTGCATACGATAACCCGTCTCATGCTTGCATGCAACCGATTTAAACGGTCGATTCAACAGTTTCTGGACCGGACGCGCTTACCTGTATCTGTACTTCCAGCTCCTTCAGAACATCTTGCCGGGCGAGTGCAACCTGTTCTTGCAGGCGCCTCTCATACCCGGCAATGATGTCCTGCAGATCGGTATCCGATCCCGACTCTCCCACAAACGTAGGCGTTTGCAGTCGGATCGATCCTTGCTGCTGCTGCTGTAACTCCTGGCGCTGCTCTTGCTTGATGTTGTTAGTATCGGATGAGCTGAGGTTAGTTAGCAGTGCGTCACCGGCATGAGTGTTTGCGACGTCTGCAGTGTCGGTGGGTGATGAAGGTCGTACGGCCGAAGGCACAGGTGGTGGTGGTGGTGGTGGTTCATTTGTTAGCGTTATTGGTGAACAGTGATCCTTCACAACGGAGGAGGAGATGGTGGATGCCGTTTGATTAGACTGAAGAATGACGAAGAAGGTTTCAACACACAATGAGTAACTACGTGAACAGGACACGGCTATATCATGGACCGGAATACACTCAAAACCGATGCCATGTGTAGTGGATTTTAGGTGCTTAGAATTTAACTCGCGACGAGTATGAGTGGGAAGTTAAAAGCAAAAGGCATGCGACTTTCAGCTTAACGATTCTAACATGCTAATGAACTTGAACCATTGTAAAAAGACTTACCAACACGTGTTTTTCCTGTTCTTTGGCTTCGTACACTTTCAACTTTTCTCGCAGATTTGTAAACACTCGCTCATGTTGTGCATTTAGTTCCTTGATTTTGGTTTGGTAGAATTCCCGAAGCTCGTCTGCTGTCAGATGACGGTGCTGCAAAGAAGGAAAACCCGTGTTATCACCAACTTTAAAGCTAAATCAATCCATACATACCTCTTTTTCTTCAATTATTTCCACCACCAGAACCTCATCAGCACTCGCATCCGTTGCATCGATCGTGGTCGGTGTGATCTTTCGGTGGGTTGGGCTCAGATAGATGCCTTCCTTATGTTTCCTACGCGGGCTCGTGTGCTTCGACTGGTAGCCTCCATTCTCTTCCGGGAACTCTTCCGCGCCCGATATTTCCGATGCCGTATCATCGTTCGACACACGACGACTTTGCTGTGAGAACACCTCCTCCGAGTACTGTTTCTCCAGCTCGACCACCTTCTTCTCGAAGTACGTTCGTAAATCTGCCATCTCTTGCGTGTGGCGTGCTTCCAGCTCGGTACGCAATGTTGCAATCTCGATCGAACCGGCCTTTACGCTGCCGAGCATCTGTCGCAAGCGGTTAATCTCCTGCTCCTTGTCCGCACGTTCGATTTGTAGCTGTTCCCGCAGCAATCGATTTTCTGTCTCACCTCCATCGCGTACCTTGTCCAGTTCCTGCGTAAGGAAATCATCAAACTTTCCCTGTACCATGTTGAACAGGCGCACCTCTTCGGGCGAAAGGTATCGTCGGAACTGCTCGAGCTGTTTCGATATCTTCAGAGGAATGTGCAGTTTATTCAGCTCGGAAAGATCACCACATCCGGGTGGTTGCAGCGTGTGCTCGAGAGCTCTTTCCGAAGGTCCTAACGGTGGATCATCATAGATGTCGGGAAAATCTGACAATCCTCCGTCCTCTGTTTCGCTAACCAGATCAATCGATATTTCCGATATTCGTTGTCCACCACCGCTAGTGCTTTCCTGGTCCGGAGGTCTCACAACTCCCCAACTACTCTGTGCCTTCAGCTTCATATTCTCCACCGTTTCGGCCAGCTGTTTCTTTAGCTGTATCACTTCCGCAGCCAGCTTCTCCCCTTCCGACTGCAGCTGGTTGCGATCCTGCAGTGATTCCTTCAGCTTGTCCGCCAACAGTTCGATCCACTGATTTCGCTCCATTATTTTGCCGTACAGATCCTTCTCCGCACCACTCGTGCCGGTCATTTCCGCCAGCTCACCAACCGGACGATACTCGGTCGAGTTGGTGGCCAGACTGATTGAATCACTGTTATGCGAACGGCACTGCTGTTGCTCGCGTAACGATTCCGCTCGACTACCACCGGTATTACCCGGTAGCTCGCATTCCTTGCGACCATACGCATTCAGAAGCACATCTTTGGTAGCGATTATTTCATGCAATTTCTTTATCTCATTCTCCATCGTTTGGAACATCTTTAAGCTGATGACACTGTCGAATTCGGGCGTCACTTTCAGTGAGCCGCCTTCGGGAATATTTTCCTTATTATCCTCATAGATCGTACTTCCAACGCTGAGCTGTTTCTGTAGGAGCTTCTCCTCTAGAATTGTACGCATTTCCTTGCCCCGTTCGATAAGATTTGCGGGTTGGTTAGCATCCTGTCGGCTCGGTGCTCTCTTTCCCGCTACCCTCTGCTGCTCATCGTCTGTGTTGGACGAGTTACCGCCTCCCATCGTGTGCTCCGACTCTTCGGATATGTCTTCCAACGCTTCTTTTTGATCGGCAGACACACGTTCCATTGGTTTGGCTGGTTCCCCACCCGGTCGTTCTATCTTATCTTCCAACATTTCTTGCGCCTTTACTTCTTCGAACGATTTGCTAGTGGACAGTATGCGTTCGCGTAAGCCATCCGATATACCACTCCCACCGGATGATGAACTGCCCTGTTCTTCGTTAGCTTGCTCACTGCCAACGTCTGTCATCTTCATCGGCCCTAAACTCGTGAAACCGGCTCCAGAAGAGCCACCGGCATTACTTTTTGCGACACCGATCGCATCCGGCACACTACGGCTTCGACGCTCGGCGGAGAGCTTCATCTTCCTCGTCGAACCGCTGGGTGGGTCAAGTTCAACGCTTCCCACCCGTTCGCTCTCGGTATCGGGCGCCAGGTCCGAAATGTCGTTCGTCGTGTTTAAACTATTATCCTGACTGTTGCTCTCTTCCGCCATGATGTTGATGTTGAGTTTCACTTGTCGATTTTTGTCCTCCGATTTCACTTCACCCTTCCGCACAACGACCTGGTTGCGTTGTTTCAACGCGTTCAAGTTCACCTTGCTATCGTTTATCAACACATCGTCCTCGTTGAGGGGCGATAATTCTTTCGTTTGATGCACTTTCACAAGCTCCACCGATTTTAGGCTTTCCTCTTTATGGCCAGCTGAGGTGCCGTCCGAGTTTTCAACATCTCCAGCTGTCTGTCCGAAAGAATCGTCATACTCGTCCTGCTCCTGATGGACGTTAAACGAATTGTCTTCCTTTTCACTTCGATCACTTTCAACGGTCGCCTGGAAATGTTGCGCAATTTCGTCCCCGGACAGATTTAAACGATCTATATCAAACGAACCACCGCTGGCGGGCCGTTCTGCATTTCGCGGCAACAAATCATCGTCTTCACCAATATCGAACAACTGCCGCTTTCGATCGGCAACCGCAGCACTCGCGACGTTCCGTGTCTTTGATCGATTTAACGCTTCTAAGCTCCTAGAGCTACTGTCGTCACTGTTACCGTCTGTCGGCACACTGGCACTACTGAACCCGCCAACGTTCTCACGCTCATCATCCTCATCGTCGTCGTTGTCTTCGTCGCCATCGGCCGGAACTAAAATTTCTTCCATAATCTCTAGACTATCGTCGTCATGATTGTCGTTTGCGCTGAGGCTTTCGGATATGCTCGCACTTGCACTGCCGCTAAACTCACTGCCACTGCCAAGCAGTTCGTCCTCGAGCCGAAACCGTACGGACGATTCCTTGCGGCTACCGTAGCTGGACGTAGATTTACTAGCGCTGGCACTCCCAACCGAACCAGCGCTACTCCCGCTGGTGACACTGGTGAGTGCTTTCTGTCCGGTGGTTCCCTGTCGTTCGCTGGGACGGCCCTACACGTACAGCCGGAAAGGAAATGGATGAAAATAAAGTGTTAGCAAAGGTTATTTAGCAGTACAACGCGTGTATGGACCACGAAATAAAAAATGGAAAAGGTCACACCAAAGGTTGCCGTAAATTTTTGCATAACATACTGTCGGGTCATATATTTGGTACTAAAGACAAGGAGAATTTTGTGAGTTATGAAACCAATTTAACAATAATATTTTTAAATAAAAAGTGGACATTTTCAATATATAACCCAATGACTGAGACAATATGAAGGACTGGAGTACAAATTAACTTATTTTACATAAGTTATCTGTGCCATACGGAAACCCCTAAACCTTAAAGTTAAAGCAACTTTGCATTTAGGTCACTGGAACTAAGCCAGAGTGCAAAATTAACTACCAAAATCAGATACATTGCTAGCGAACGTACCGACACGCAAGCTAGAATCCTTTCCAATACCTACAATAAAGCAAAGGAACGGATCGTCCTGGGACATGCGAGTTCTACCCGAATATTCTCTTTCGGTTTCCCATTTGCTTGCTGGTAAACTTTGTTTACTTCTTGCCACGGTTCACGGTCCTTACGACAACCGTCCCCACAGCCAACGCAACCATCCATTTAGTTGCAATTTTTCATCAACTTTGCGTTTTACGAGCACAACTTTAACTATCTTTAGCAACTTCTACTCACTGCCTAGATTGTTTGATCGATACAGCCCCTGAAACAAAAGGGCACGCAGGGATAGACAGTGAGGCTTCCTCCAGAGTGTAGTGGTGTATTGGAAGATGAGCATTATCACAGCAAAAGTAATCAAATTATAGCAGAGCAACAAAGTTATCAAGACAGGCACTGTGTAAGTAACATATTTCATCTTAACTTTCTGACATTTACGCTCATTTCGAAGTTCCTTCACGAAGAGGAACGATCGTTTTGAAAAAGACATAGTCATCGGTCACCATCTACACCGTTTTATGCATTCCCAAGCACGCATTCCGTAAACCAGAAACAACCCCACACAACAAGCACACAAAGGCAAACCATGCAGCCGAAAGCAACCACGACGATTACAGTGTGATTTACTTAATTTTAGAACTGCATCTAAATCATGCACTGGGACCAGCCAACGTCGAGTGCATTGTACGCGATACTGTTTCAGGGGTGTCCCATCATATTCGCCGGGAGTATTTATCACAAGGCTCCATCGATCATACTCATCTCAAACGATCACCACACTTGAAGCTAATACGCATAGCTAATTCACAATATAGCTTTCGTTGCGATCGGTTGCGTAAGAAAAGACGAACGATCGGCAGTCGCATTGTGCTCTTATACACGATCGCTAGTGAGGAGGGTGTACCATATTTCAAAATTACAAGAATTCATCACCTCCAACCAGGGAATGTCAGCAGTTGTGCGTTTCTTTTAGACATTTAGACGAACAAGCACCTTCTAAACGCCCACGTAGGGAGAACGAATGTAGAAACCTTCGCGGCTTCTTCATCCGGAAGCAATTAATCGCCATTTCCTAACTTCCGGATAAGCACTACAAGCCGACATCCAGCTCGCTAGGGTTTAATGTGTTACATTTCACGAATCCGTACCTTCGAGAGGTTCTCTTCCACAAAACACCTCTAGTCTATTGCTGCAAATGCGAAACAAACGGATTAAGGTTGTCGTATGACTGACACGTCGGCTTCGCGACCCTTTCGACACAAAATACACGAACGCACTGAGCAGCTACGGTCCACGGTGTGTCGATGGCAAATCTAATCCAAGCGAGCGCACAAACGAACGAAATTTCCGAAACGAATCGATGTTTGCGCCTGGTGTTTGTTCGCGCCCACAGCGCTATCCGGTGTGTGGGGGAGGTGGAAAGCCATATTGTTCAAACGTCTTTGACAAACACTTACGAGGAAGCAGAGGAAAAAAAAACATAAATTCCAACCACATAAATAACAACGAATTGCTGCTGGTGTACCATCGTCTGGAATTGAGTTTAAAATATTAGATCATAAAGAAAGTATCCGGATGTTTCGTCTCCAGGAGACTTCTTCAATGTCAATACCTGCCAAGAGATTTTGATCAAAACAATTCATAGTTCTCATAGAATCTTCAGGTCACAACTAAAAGCCACAACAAACAAGCAGATCTTCTCTGAAATCGATCGTCTGCAGTGATTTTGGTTTCCCATACATTTTAACGATCATATTTCGATGAATGAAAACGATCTACTTCCACTAAAGATTGGATCATTTATTTTTATCACCACTTCATAAATCCAATCGCACTTGAGACATCATCTGCCACTCGCGAAGTGGAGGCTTCTTCGCTACACAAAAACCACGCAGCATAAAAACCTGCCCGCCCGCCGTAACATAAAATCAACCGGGCTATTAATCTTCCATTACGAATTCCACCGAACCAATACGGGCGTTGTCGCTGTCTAGCCGGCAAGTAGGGAGCATGGTGTACGGTGCGGACTTTGGCACAGCATCTTCGACATGCGACCGTCTCCATAGAACATTGTGCCCCTGCTCGTCGGCTCGATCGGTTCTTATTGCTTGAAGGTTTTTTTTTTGTATATTTTTAGTTCACATGCAAGTCGTGGCCGTTATGTGCGAGCTGGTGTAAGGTTTCCAGCGTTTGGTTTTTAATTATTTCGTCACCATGTGTCGAATAAATTGATCTAACCAGAGAGTCTCCTGATATTGGGATTGAGATAAGCAAATCTTTTTGGAACTCTTCATGTTTGCTTCAAAATACTCAGATTGTATCGATCAAGTCCAACAATAAAAAAAATATATACAAAACATTCAAAACTCTCATGTATCTGTCGGACTAGCGCCATACTGAAAATTAGTGTGTTATTCGGCTGGCAATATTTTTACTATTTTTTGGTATTCATCCAAAATCTGTTCAGAATGGAGTTCTTTTTTCATGTTCAACGTGTATTTCCCGTAGTAGGGACATGTTTCGAGCGATCGCTCGATACTTCCGTCCGCCTGGCGGATGGTTTCTCCCACATGTCCAACAAGACTAATGCAACGTTGTTTATTTACTTGTAGAACAGCATCCACTTGAACCAAAATTTGGAAATTTGAAAAAAAAAAACTATTCCATTCAGAATGCAAAGCGCGGGAGCACTAACCACAGTTGAATTGGGGGAAATACGGCTGGAGCTACAGACGGATGGATGGATGGATGGATGATGGGTGCGTCTTGGTTCCGGTAGAACGAGCTGTAACATTCTGTAACCCAGTTCGTTCTGTCTCTTTCGAGGGGAGGGGAAAAGAGAACAAAATCGTTTGGTGGATATTTAAACACACGATCGTCTTCCTTGGCTTGCTGTTCGTTGTAACCGCAGACTTGCCCCTTCGAGAATCACGCGGGCAGGTTTGTAGAAATACTACACCACCGTTGGGTTTTCCAAACTGGCACTAGGGAATTCTCTTCTTCAAAAGAGGCAACAAAGGGAGAACAACAAAATACACATACCCCAAACAAGTAGTATACTTTTTGTACAGGGATCGACAAGCCATTTAAGAGCAAGTGGAGATAGTTTTGTTCTATATTGGAACTGATTTCAAATTTTGTTCTACATGTGAATGTATTTTTAAACAAATACAAAAGCTTCATACTGAAATGATACTTAAAGATAGATTATTTTTGACTTAAAAATTAGCTTTATCTCTTTTATCAGGAAATAAAAGTATCAGCTTTTGTCTAACGAGCGTTTTAATAAAACTCATCCTTAATTAATACGCTCTCCTCCTCAGATACAATTAACTTATTGACCGATCTTTGTCGACCCCTGGCATACCGAATGGGTGGTACGAGATGAAACCGAAACACCACAAGCATGATCGTCTCCGGCATTACGATGGAAACGAGAAGTTGGTTCCGCTCTTTTTTTTCACAACATACCTAGTGGACGACGTTTGACACCTCGACATAATTAGTGTAATCCAAACGCGATCTATAACGTGTTGGACGATACAGCTTCCCCCAAAGTAAAAAAAAAATGGTCCGCCTTTTCTAGCTATTTTGTTTGTGCTTGTCAGATGTGTTTGTTCCGCTCTTCCTTTCTTTTGCGCTACCCCACTGTACGTCCAACGGAGGAAGCAATGAAAACAATTAAATACAGCATCTATCGGGACAACATTCTTGGCATACATTTGTGAGGATGGCAGCAACTACCATACCATTGCGACACTCCGTCAATCGACAGTTGTGGGTCATATTTGTCGACACTAAGTAACGATCATCGATCAGCGATATGGAGCGTTTCGTCGTGGTATTGCGATTCCAATCATTTCCACTGTATTCTAGTTACAATTACTGCCTTAACCTGTTCAGCTGCGAATCGTTTTCCAATCTTTTTGTTTCGGGTTCCGAAATGGCAATTCCGATGCAAGTGGCGGTTACTGTTTGATGTTATCTCGATGATCGAGCAAAAACCATTAGTGCATGGACACATTTCCCGATACGGTACGGATACTGACGGACCGTTGCAGCGGTGCGCTCATCGAAACCGGCCAGCTAAAATGTCCACCGAACCATAACTACTTTCTATCGATCGTTTTACAGGCAAAAGCGGACGATTGCTAGGGACTCCCCTACGGCACGACGAGATGTTTCACTGTTGATGTTTCGTTTCCTAGGAAACCCGGTGCAACGACAACGACAAAAGTAGTACACCTCGCATGGGATTATCATGCCGTGTGGCTGCTTCATGCAAAATTCATCGCCAAACAGGACAGACGAACAGTGGCGGTACCTCCACCGCTACGCACTATTCCGAAATGCTCTTAAAATAGAACCCGTGTTCTACATTTGCCGCAATCCGTCCGAACACGGTCATACCACCCATTGCAACCGATTCGATGGTTGGCACATCACGGGTTAGTGCGAACGAAGATGCTTCCACTTTGCGAAGGTAATTGGCTACAATTGTGGCCAGCATGCAACTGCATCTGAACGCATTTGCCTATGGAAAGAAAAGCTGCAAATTTTGTCCCGCGTAAGGGATTTACCTCTTCGGACTGTTGTTGTCTGGCCGTTTGGTTCGCTTCACGGGGAAGCTTCAATGGATTCAGCTTCAGTTGATTCATTTTTCACCACCGTTTAACGCTCACTGCACACGGTGCATCACAAAACACATGGTTCTTAACACGCACGACACACACCGCTAACACAAAACACCGAACAAGCAACTGGAAGGTGCAACGTTTGGCAAAATTTGGAACAGAATTTCAAAAGGAAGCCGAGCGACCTAGCCGAACGAGCATCATTCTGGATTTAGTTTTGTGTTTATATTGTGCACTGCTGTCAAACGTTCAACGAACGGCTTAACGAAGGATTTAACGAAAGCGTCAGACTTGACGTTTGACGCGAGTCTTTTCATCGCCAAACAGAACAACAATCGCGAGCAAGGCGGAATCGCATTTTTACAGGTGAAAAACACTATTTTCTATTGTTTGTTTAGATCCTCCACTTATCAACTACTACTACTACTACCACTACGTCGGCGGTCGCACATTGGTAACCTTCTCCGGATGACTCGAACAGGTGAAAATGGGTAAGTCGAAATCGGGTCATACAAACGCTAGGAAGCCGGCCAGCTATTGATTTTACTCAAACACACACACGCACAGGAAGGATCGGCGGCGATCGCGAAGTAAATCTACCTCGCCGGAACGCAAAAAGAAACGTTCCCGGAGTCACGATCGAAGCAAAGGCAGTAGCTCCCGTTCAACCGTCAGTAATGGAAGTTCCCATGCAGCCGGCTTGGCATCGGGCTTTGGTGGCAGTAGCAGCAGTTCCGCTCGCCGCGAACGCCACCGGGAGGAACATCGGGAACGTGAGCGTGAGCTCTGGGAGCGGGAGAAGGAACGCGACCGAGAGCTGGAAAAGGAACGGGAGAAGGAAGCGGCCCGGAAACGAGAACGTGAAAAGGAGCGCGAAAAATTACGTGAACAAGCAACCAAGTAGTAAGTAAAGCAAAGGTTCATAGCAAGCATTGCTGGCGTTAATTGATGACTTTTAAAATGAATGTATGTTGCTCTTTCTACAACAAAACAGTGCCCAAAGTGTAAGCAGCAGTGGAAAACAGTCCAAGTTTGACCAAATGCCTCCGGGCATGATGGCACCCCCGCCCCTTCTTCCACCCACGGTTGTGGTTGTGGAAAAGTTGGCTGAAGAGAAGAAGCCAATATTCCGCGAACGTCCCAAAGAAGAGGTATACGAAGTTCCGGTAGCTCCCATCGACAAGGAGGAGGAACAGCGCCGCCTTGAGCAGGAAATGACGAAACGCCGAGAGCGCATTGAGCGCTGGCGGGCGGAACGCAATAAAAAGGAACAGGAAATCAAGAAACCACTTCCAACGATCGTTCCGATGTCATCGTCTGGCGCGAAGAAGTGGAGCCTTGAGGACGATGAGGAAGACGACGAAACGGAAGATTCTAAGGATAAAGCAGAAGAGGCGGTCGAAGAGGAGGAAGAAATCGATCCGTTGGATGCCTTTATGAAGGAAGTAAACGAGGAGGTTCGCAAAGTAAACAAAATGTCCAACTCACTCCCAAAAACGGACGGCAAAGCGTCTGGCAGTGGTGTAACGATCATCACCGGTGTGGCAAAGCAAAAATCTGAAACGAAGAAAGGTGAACTGATCGAGCAAAACCAGGACGGGCTGGAGTATTCGTCGGAGGAGGAGCAGGAAGATATTAAGGATACGGCAGCGAATCTTGCCAACAAGCAAAAGAAAGAGCTGGCTAAAATTGACCATTCCGGCATTAACTACATGCCTTTCCGGAAGTCGTTCTACGTGGAGGTACCGGAGATTGCTCGCATGACCCAAACGGAGATTGATGCGTACAAGAAGGAACTGGAAGGCATTGCCGTCAAGGGCAAGGGATGCCCGAAACCGATCAAAACCTGGGCTCACTGTGGTGTGTCCAAGAAGGAGTTTGAGGTGTTGCGTAAACTTGGGTTCGAGAAGCCAACGCCAATCCAATGCCAGGCCATACCGGCCATCATGTCGGGAAGGGATCTGATAGGTATCGCAAAAACTGGCAGTGGAAAAACGCTAGCCTTTATTTTGCCAATGTTCCGACACATTCTCGACCAGCCCCCGCTGGACGATGGCGATGGACCGATCGCGATCATAATGACTCCCACCCGAGAGCTTTGCATGCAGATCGGGAAAGACATTAAGAAGTTTTCAAAGTCGTTGAACCTGCGGACGGCTTGCGTTTACGGCGGAACGGGCATATCGGAACAGATTGCAGAGCTGAAACGGGGTGCAGAAATCATCGTCTGTACACCTGGACGGATGATCGACATGTTGGCGGCAAACTCGGGTCGTGTGACAAACCTGCGGCGTGTGACGTACGTCGTGCTGGACGAAGCCGATCGTATGTTCGACATGGGTTTCGAACCGCAGGTGATGCGTATCATTGATAATGTTCGACCTGATCGACAAACTGTTATGTTTAGTGCGACATTCCCACGGCAGATGGAGGCACTAGCTCGGAGGATCCTGAAGAAACCGATCGAGGTGCAGGTTGGTGGACGATCGGTTGTTTGTAAGGACGTAGAGCAGCACGTGGTCGTGTTGGATGATGAAGCGAAATTTTTCAAACTTCTTGAACTGCTCGGTATTTACCAGGAGCAGGGTAGCATTATCGTATTTGTCGATAAACAGGAAAATGCTGACAGTCTGTTGAAGGACTTGATGAAGGCATCCTACCCATGCATGAGTCTGCACGGTGGCATTGATCAGTTCGATCGAGACTCAACAATGGTGGACTTCAAACAGGGTCGCGTTAAGCTACTGATCGCCACCTCCGTTGCAGCTCGCGGGTTGGATGTGAAGCAACTAATTCTCGTCGTCAACTATGACTGTCCGAACCACTATGAAGATTATGTGCATCGCTGTGGACGAACAGGACGTGCAGGAGCAAAGGGATTTGCGTGGACGTTCCTCACACCGGAACAGGGACGCTACGCCGGTGACATCATTCGTGCCCTCGAACTGTCCGGCGGTACAGTGCCCGATGATTTGCGTAACCTCTGGGACACGTATAAGGCAGCCCAGGAAGCGGAAGGCAAAAAGGTCCACACTGGTGGAGGATTCAGCGGTAAAGGCTTCAAGTTTGATGCGCAAGAGGCGGCCGCCGTTAATGAGCGGAAGAAAATGCAAAAGGCAGCTCTTGGGTTGCAAGATTCGGACGACGAGGAAGATCTCGAACAAGACATTGACCAGCAAATCGAAAACATGTTCGCTACTAAACGCATTGTTAAGGAGGTGGAGGCACCATCGACGAATAATCGGGAGCAACAGAATAATCCACCACCGGTACCCACACCGCCGGTTCCGAATGTGACGCACTCCGACAAGCTCGAGTTGGCTAAACGTTTGGCGTCGAAGATAAACCTGCAGAAGACATTGGGCACAGATTCGAAGGGAGCGACACAGCAGGCAGCCGAAGCAATACTAAAGGGTGCCAATACGCAACAGCTGATTGCAGCAAAGACAGTCGCGGAACAGCTGGCAGCTAAGCTTAACAACAAGCTCAACTATCAACCGAAGGATGAGGAAGAACCTGTTGTGGAAACGAACGAGCAGGTGTTCCGTAAGTACGAGGAAGAGCTGGAGATTAATGACTTCCCGCAACAAGCACGTTGGAAGGTTACATCGAAGGTACGTGGCTCGTGCATGGTGAATCTAATTCTTCAGAAATTAATACGACTCGCGTCGCTTTCTTCTTTGTTTTATCTTTACAGGAAGCATTAGCGCAAATATCAGAATACTCCGAGGCAGGTCTTACCGTGCGTGGTACGTACGTGCCACCTGGTAAGAATCCTCCCGACGGTGAACGTAAGCTGTATCTTGCTATTGAAAGCTGCAATGAGCTTGCAGTGACGAAGGCTAAGCGTGAAATTACGCGCCTCATTAAGGAAGAGTTGTTGAAACTGCAGGCATCGTCTCATCATGTCATCAATAAGGCTCGGTACAAGGTGGTGTAAGTGCAATCTTACCATAACCATGCTCTGGTAAGCTCCAGTAACTGATAGCATTGCGCGTGTATGCAAAACAAGTTGAGCAAATGTTTGCTTTTACAAATAAAGTTATTGAATTGTACCAATAGCAGTATGACGGTAGGGATAAGGATTGAAAACTTAAGGTGATATATCTCAAAACAAGAAAACTTAAGGTATGTAGAAAATGTCCAATTGTCCACTACTTTCGAGGATCATGTCAGAACTGGACTCGTATAAAATGACTTAAAAACACACATTCCAAGTAATACATTTGATCTGCTTAAGCTCACATCAATTTATTCTATTTGTCCCTCTCTCTTCCGAGCCGTTATCGAAATCCTAGTTTTTCAATTTGGTGGACATGCTACTCAGTCAAAGGCTGCTCCATGGCACGAAATATGCTGCGAATTTGACGCACGGCGTAACTGAGAAGTTAAACCCATTTAAAGGTAGGTATGTTTAAATTACATATTTTGATGCTGTTTGTGCTGATTCCATCAAGGGATTGAAGACGCAAGAATTAAAATTTCATTCACTTTATTACATAACTATAGTTGTAAGCCAAGCATTATTTCATAAACCAATCATTGATACAAATTTAGTACGAGAGATTAGCCTTGAATTCGTCGGTATGGTAGATCAGAACATCCTTGAAGTACATGTTCTTGGTGTAGAAGTAGCTGAAGTCGATGTCACGATCGAACGGATATCCGAACGGCAGATCGTCGATGTACTTCGAGCCAGAGCCAACACCGCACGAGTA
>KI422808.1:0-18067 GCA_000473375.1 Anopheles culicifacies
AAGGTAGCTCTTTCGCTTATAACCCAACACTAAACTTACACTACTCCTCTCGACGTGGATAAGAAAGGATTTTACGGAAATGGCTTATCCACGTTTGAGATAATTACTTTCCCATCTTTCACATTAATTTCACATTAAAAAACGAACAACCGGGAATATGTACTCACCCATGTTTTTTTACGCTATCACCACAAACACACACACCAACACAAAAAAAAAACACCACAAAACCTTCCGTCCCCGTCCCCACCATTGTCACACGTCCAGTTTCGTCCGGTTCGCTTTCAGACGGCCGACTGCTGTGGGACTTCTTGCAGCAGCTGCTGAACGATCCGAGCCAGCGGTACAGCAGCTACATCGCGTGGAAGTGCCGTGATACGGGCGTGTTCAAGATTGTCGATCCAGCCGGTTTAGCGAAGCTGTGGGGCAAACAGAAGAACCATCTTTCGATGAACTACGACAAGATGTCGCGTGCATTGCGCTACTACTACCGCGTCAACATACTCCGGAAGGTGCAAGGCGAACGGCACTGCTACCAGTAAGTATCAGCGCATTCAGCGCATCCGCTGACGTCTGGGAACGCAAGGCGCTAATCAGCATTTCCTTCTCGTCAACAGATTTCTGCGCAATCCGACGGAGCTAAAGAGCATCAAAAACATCTCACTGCTGCGGCAAACGATGGCAGCTAGCCAGGCAGCAGCAGCCGCCGCTGCAGCACAGTCTGGCAGCGGTAGTGATCGTAACGGTGACCGAGTGTCTGCCAGCAATGGTTCATCCGGGGCCAATCCGCTTATGTCGCTGCTTCCGAATGGAGCAAACATTCATCATCTGGCCGCTGCAGCGGCTGCCGCTGCCGCATCCCAAAACGGACCGCTCTCGCCTTCATCCTCTTCGTCGTCCTCATCGCCATCATCCCTGCATCATCATCATCACCTGCAGCAGCAGCAGCAGCAACAGCAGCAGGCACTCCATTCGCATCATCTCGCAGTACAAAATGGTTCGGGTCCGCACCATCGTAACATAAAGATGGAAACTGACCTGGACGACCTGAAGCCGACCGATCTCAGTACGAACGATCGCAAGTTTAGTTACGGTTCGCCGGTCAATGGAACCGACTGCTATCCGTAAGTTATGCCGGAGCATTGGCACCGGGTCCTCTTCGTCATCTTCTTTCGACAGCCGCTTTAACCGATTGATTTCTGTTCTGGTTGCAGACTGATTCGAAACGCCAATGGACTGACGACAATTCAGCTACTCCGACAGCAGCAGCAGCAACAGCAACAATCGGAAGCTGGTTCACCTCCGTCCTCACCAACGCCCCTGTCGATCAATTCGCAGTCGCTGCACACGATCAGCAGCAATCTGCACCATCTACATCAGCAGCAGCTGCAGGCACAGGCAGCGGCGGCGGCTGCTATCGCGGCAGCAGCCGAAGCCCGTCACCATCAGGACGACCAATCGGACCACGCTACCCACCATCATCTGCAGCATCCGCACTCGCACCATCAGTCGCATCACCACTCGGCGCGAAACGGTAGCCGAAGCAGCAGTACAAGCGGCACTAGCGAACACGATCATCGGGAACCGCACGATCGGGAACGTGATACACCATCGCCCGCCAACAGCGAATCGTCCTCCCATCCTGCTGCAGCATCATCCCAGCAACAGCATCATCATATGCACGTGAAAAGCGACGACGACAGCATGATGCCAACGGATCTGAGCAAATCCGAACCGATGTACTACAAGTGAGCGACTATATCGGGACGGGATGGAACGCGAAACCAGCAAACAGCAGCATATGATCTCAGCCAGTAGAAACAGGATCATCCGCAGTGGATGGAGAAAGCCACGAGAAGAAGGTCTGTGTGCCATTATCGCGTTTCGCGTATCGTTCCGTGCGTTTCCTTCGATACGTCGACTCAAACACACCAATTACCGACCATTACCACCGTTTGATAAGTTGTGTTAACTGTATAGCTTCGCGTGTTCCACTTCCCTTTGGAATGTACTGAATCCCCCTCTTCCCGCACATTGTTTTCCTCCACGCCCCCTCCCTTGACAAATGGCGAAGCTGTTAGAATTCAAACTTAGGATTAGGAAGAGCTGACTGAACACAGTAGTAGAAAAAGGAAGGAGAGTGCGAAAGAAGTTGTACATTGCAGGTGAGATGAATATATAGAGGAAATGGATGGACCAAACAGCCTCCAAGGACTTTCACATACACACAAAAACTTATTATGTGCCAATCTGATTTGTTCTACTTTTTTTTTAAACGAATTCAGAGTTTATACGAGAGGCAAATGCTAAATGAAATTCAAATAACAGGAAGAACAATCTGAAAGACAAGTCGAAAGAGAACAATTAATATGGCGTCATATAAATAATGATTAGTTCGTTTGTACATGTACTCCATGTTTTTTCGATACGCGCTGCACCCCGTGTGTTTCCTTAAACTCCACAGATTAAAATTATAGATAGCGTGTCCCACACAAAAACCACTCCACACAACGGGAATCATATTTGTATAGATAGTTTAATTTTTGGTAGCAACAATTGTTAGCCGTATAAGAGTTTAGGATCAGACGGTGTGTGAAAACTGTGAAACAGCTTGATAATTCTTCCGTGTTTTTTTTTTTGTTTTGGTTTCCATTCGAACCATTTTTTTTTTTGTTAAAAAATAGGTGTTAAGCTATAAGAATTGATTCAGAATCGCGCTTCCGGGTGGTTAATACGGCCAGGAATGATCTTACTGAAATCGTTTTGGTCTGTTAGAATCGCAAGCTTCTAAGGGCGCAAGGACGAGAGATTTTTTGTGTGTCTACATCGGAGAGATCGCCCACACAAACACTCACAAAAAGAAATACAAGAAGACAAGTCAGTTGGCCTTGGTATGGTGGTAGCAGGAACTCAACGAAATGCTGCGCCAACCAAAAAGAAACATTCACGATGCACTTTTTTCCTCGGAGTGTTTTAGAATGCGTTTCTTACACTGTTTTGTTTGGGCAATTTTGGAGAGTGATCCAAATTTGAAGAGGATTTGTTTTTTTCTTTTTTTATT
This sequence comes from Anopheles culicifacies, assembly GCA_000473375.1. NCBI lineage: Eukaryota > Metazoa > Arthropoda > Insecta > Diptera > Culicidae > Anopheles > Anopheles culicifacies. Next base: position 3,062 of record KI422808.1, read on the forward strand.
GTTTTCCCCTTCCATTATATGTGTTGTTTAGCCATTTAAGCGAGTATAGATGTAAGTCACATACAATTAACGTGTACCTCTAAAAGAAAATACTTCCATCAAAAACCCCCCACAGCCACCCTTTCCCCACACACCCTTCTTCCAATTGGCTTCCAGATTAGGCAGAGTATAGAGAGAGAGAGAGAGAGAGAGAAGAATTTATAAACCCTGTTCAATATTGCAATTTGATAATAAGGTCGATAAGAGAGAAAAAAAACGGACAGCAGCTACACATTATGTTGGCATTAAATGTGATTAAGATGAGCGAAGTACCAAGTGCACATATAGGGAAGAAAAACAAAAAACAAAAACTTATCAACATACACAAACACAAATCATATATTGTTCGCGGTACACGATTGTGGGCGTAAAATAAATATAGAATAGGCAAAAGAAAAGCAAGAATAGTGGTGTGCGCGTTTTGTTGTTTTTTTTTATTAATGCGTCCGCACACTTGCTGCAATGTGTGTGTGTGTTTGTATGTGCAAGGACATATGGTGCAGGATGGAAGTGTGTTAGGGTTTTCATGTTGCGCTAACTTAGCTAGGGATATAGTTTAGTGTTTAATTGACCGGGAATTTGCATAATTCGCAAGGATGTGGGAATATGAAATGGTAAAACGATCGTAACGCCCCGGGACAGAAGCACAGTGCATTCTCTTGGGTTGGGTTAGTTTCGTTTTATTATTTTAAGTAGCGTAACTGTGAGTGTGGCTTTAGTGGCGACCATTGCAAACGAAATCTTCCTTATTACGTGTTTTTTTTTTCGTCTTTATGTTTTGTATAACTGTATATTTACCCACCCCCCCGCTCCACGATAGGTTATGGAACATAGTTTTCTTTCTCTTTTTTTGTAAATATAGTAAACCAACGCATAGTTAAATGGATATTTTTATGTTGTTTTATTTTGTTATTTTTCTCCTAATAATTACACTAATACTTTCGTATTTGTAGCCGACGAGCTGTTCACTTCTTTTCTTTGTGTTTTTGGTACTGAATGGAACGAATTTAAGTTGATCTTTGCCTTTGAGCCGCTTCCAATTAACCTCCCAGATCATCTATTTTGCTATAGCTTATACAATTTGGAAATTGTTACAGAAGGCTCTCCAAGACAGTTGAAAAATAAACAGATCCAGGTAAGTTGAGTAGCTTATAGTAAACAATTTAAAACACTGTCCACCAAATCGATTACTTCAGTACTTTTTACCTTCCGGTTTGCTTGTTTCAAGTACTCGCCAGTAACAAGGTTTTTATGCAATTAAGTGAAAAGAACCAGTTTATCTTCTTCCTATCGTTTAAATCACTCATCGGATGAGATAAACTTTTGATTATTCGGTCTGTTTCTTCATGTGAAAAAAACTTTACGTAAATTCCAACGAAGGTCTCCAATGAAAGGAAACTTTATTCTATTCTCATCATGGTAGATCCTTCCCCGGAGCATTTGTTTCATCATTCCATTAACGTTTGCTTGCAAACGTTGCGCATATGATTCTGCAATGGGTACCTATCGACGAAATCTTTCCCACAGACCGGACATACAAACGGTTTTTCGCCCGTGTGACGTCGCTCGTGTATTGTCAGCTGGCGCTTCCGGATGAATGCTGCATTGCAGTAGGAACACTTGTGGGGTCGTTCGAGCGTATGGACCGACATCTCATGCCGCCGTCGGTCAGCCACGGTAATGTAACGCTTGTCGCACGATTCCGTCCGACACTTGAACCGCTTTTCGCCCGTATGCGAAAGTTTGTGTATGTTCAGCACGGCAGTGGTTTTAAACTTTTTCGGACAAACATCACACGGGATCGTCGCTTCACCGTGCTTCAGCATAATATGCCGGTTTAGGTTTTCCTTCCTATTGAATGCATGGCCACAAAGATCACACGTATGTTGACCCGTGATGTGGCAGCTGCGGTGCGAAACGAGAGTACGATTGGTGGTAAACGTTTTATCGCAATACTCACACTGAAACGGTCGCTCACCGGTGTGTGATCGTTCGTGGACACGTAGCGCCGTTCGGGTTCGCTTAGTAACGCCACAGACTGCGCAAACAAAGTCATCCCGGTTGCGTCGTGCTTGGTGTGCCTGCAGGGCACCAATGGTCTTGAACAGTACGCTGCAAACGTTACACTCGTGGTACAATTCGGATTGCAATATTTGATTTAATTTTTTTGCCTGAATCCGGTTCGTTGTTAGTGTTTGCTGGTGTGTCTGGTTTATGTGCTGCTTTAGGGTTGAATCATCCTGGAAATGTTTGTTACACCCTTCAAAACAGCAGTGCCGTAAGCGGGATACTTGTGGTACGTTGTTCTGCAGCGGTTTCAGCTGAACCGATACCGGTAAGGTATTGCGATGAATTCCACTATATAGGTGCAACTCCATGCGCCTTGGATTGTACGTTTGAAATTCGCACAGCTTGCAGTAGTACTGCGTAACGTCCACCGTGTACTGCAGATGCAATTCCAAGTGGTGCTCGTTACGAAACCGTCGACCACACTCAACACAACAGTGGGATAATTTGGCCGACGTATCGAGGGTATTCTCGGTCAATGGTAGACCGTGCACTCGCTTAACATGATCTAGTCGCTCCTCGTCATCATCAAAATATTTCTTACAGCAACAACAACGTGTCCCGGGTAGTTCTATTGCTTCGTATCGATCCGCGATGCTTTCTCGGCAAAGTTTGAAATAGTTTGCATGCTCGTCTGACATTAGCATGTGCGATATCATGCGTTTCTTTGAATCTAGCAGCGCATTACACAACGTACACATGTAAAACTGACGCTGATCTCGCATGCGCTTGTGGCAAATGTACACCAGCCAGTAGGTAAATTGTTTTCCACAGTACTCGCACACGTACTTCCCGTGACGATCGTGCGTTGGATCTGCGTTTTTGTCTCGATTTTCTAGATGTTCATCCAACTGCTGCTCGGTGGAGAATAATCCAGCACAGCAGCAACAACGGTACTGCTGCATTTCTACGATCAGGTATCCTTGTTCCTGTGACACAACCAGTAAGTTGTCACCGGGGATTCTGCAAATTGCGCTTTGTATGTTTGCTTTCTGCATGCGTTCCGTCGACTTGACTGTCGTTTGTTCTTCCAACTCATCATCGATCTCGCTTTCGTCTGGTTCTTCTTCCTCCGCATCGCTGAACTCGATATTATATGATAACTCATCGTCATTAGCATTTGAATCCGTCAAAATGCATGATTCATTCTTCGCGGATTCCTTCAATTTAGGTTCGATTTCTATTACAATTGTGCCAAGCTCCTGTTTTAGCGAGCCTTCCTCAGCTTCTACCATTTGCAGTTTCTCCAATGTATAGTCGTTACGTTTCTTAAACGATACAATTGAATCCGCTGGTTCAAAAGCCTCGTTTGTGGAAGTACTTTCTTGTCGGTGCAAAGTTCTCTCATCATAATGATGATCCAGCATTAATTGGCTCGGGAATGACTGGTAGCAGATTGAGCAGACGAAGGGACGAATCTTGGAGTACGTTTTTCTATTCTGATGTTTTTGCACAGCGTGCTCTTCTAATTCCTCCCGTGTGCTGAAATCCATGTCACATCCACAGCAGGAAAAGTTTATTACCTCTATTGCTCCATAATGTTCGTCAATTAAGGGTTCAGACCGGCCTGGTTCATTGTTTGATTCGTGCCACACAGCCTCACCATAGGAATCGTTTTCGATCATCTCAATAACAACAGCTGACGGTACTATTTCATCCCTGTTTTCGCCATCCGATGTTGTGTTGGATTCGGAGTTAGTTTGTTCCTTTTTCTCAACTATCCGATTGTATCTACGTGAGTAATACGTTATATTATTAAATGTATGCTGGTGGAAAGAAAAAAATCATTATAACTTACTCCAATTCCGCACACAGTCGATCGTTCGTTTGGATGCACTGCTGACGCAGATTGTAAGCGATTTTCAATCGATCCAAGCACTGAAGACAAATGTTTTGCGGTAAACGACGATCACTAGAGATTGAGATGCTTGTGATGAGCAGGATCATCTCCTCGATCGTTAGGTTGTCCTGCATCAACCGTGCCGAGATTAGATCATCCTGGTCTGGTTTGTAACATATTCGACAATGTTTAGAACTCATGGTTAGTAGTAGAAATTTCAACACATTCACACATTAGCACTTCACGAAAAGTTCGTAACACACAGAACAGACACACGTAACGACAGATTTCGAACATTTAAAAGGCCACAAACCGCACTGAATAACAAATTGCATTTGTTTATTTTGTTGATGCAGCGATTGTGTGTGCAGCGAATCGAGCAATTTCAGCAAAATGTTGAGGCAGCAGCTGACGTTATTCAGCAAACTGTTTAACCGTGTATACGAGTATTTCCATGACGTTAGATTTTTGTGTTTATTTCAGCAGATGTTTTTAATTCGTTGTGCTGCTTTTCTCAATTCGCAACTATTTGAAATGGTTATAAAAAGGATGTTATTATGAATATAGTTTAACTGAATGTATACTGAGCATTTCAGCAACAAGTAAATCGCTTTGCGCTTTTACCATAATTTAGAAAGCATATTTCAATTCTTATGTCGTATATCAAAATAAGCGCTTTTCAAGTGCTTCGAATTATGAATGTATTTTAAAAAAAACGAGCATTGGGCGCACTGCATCTCAATTTTCGAACAAGCTAAAATGTGCTGAATAGTCGGGATGTCAACATTTTCGCACAACTTATTGTGTACGGTGTATACGCACCTTCAGCAATCTAGCCTTTTGTCATAAAACCAGTTTGCCATCGTCGGGTCCAAAGTAATTCAGTTGGGTTTGTTTGCAAAACGATTCTCCATTTCAGAACACATATCTACTGCTGGCTGGCGTTTAAATAGGGATCGAAATTTAGAAAAATGCCTTCGTTTACGGGTGAGTTTAAGGATTGCGGGTCGCCGTCTCATCGGCTGAAGCCAATATTTTGACCGCAGTTATTCGCTGGTGACAGTTCACGCAATTGAGGTTATGATGTAGGCGAAATTTGAAGCAGTTTAAATAAATAAATAATAACTTTTTTGGAATTTCCGCTCGGTAAAAACGGTGCGAAATGCTTCCTTCGAGAAACTGGTTGTAAATAAAATTATGAACATTCTTTGCATTGGCCAGCGAGACATCATACAGTACTGTGGACAGCGAATACAACCATGATTAAGCATATTTGATTGGACCTTTGCTTTGTTTTCAGTGAATGTAAAGTGGGGAAAGGAAAATTTCAAAGATGTCGAAGTCAATACCGACGAAGAGCCGATGCTGTTCAAGGCACAACTGTTTGCTCTGACCGGAGTGCAACCGGACCGTCAGAAGGTGCTGTGTAAAGGAATAAGTCTGAAAGACGAGGAATGGAACATGCCCATCAAGAATGTATGTATTACAAGACAATGAAACGAACGTAACGGTGCCGGATGAATGGATTTGTATTGATTGATATTTGTTTGTTTTTAGGGTGCCACTCTATTACTGCTCGGCACAAAGGAAGAAGTCCCTCAGGAACCAGTGGAAAAGCCGAAATTTATAGAAGACATGAACGAAAACGAAATCGCAACAGCCGTAAGTGATATCGTGATATGTGCCAGACAAATGGGTTTTCTAAAAATGCAGTCTTGTTTGTCTTTTTTGTTTCATTCCCATTCTCATGCATATACGTGCAGTTTGATACTCCGGCTGGTTTGGTGAATCTAGGCAATACATGCTACATGAACGCCACGCTGCAATGTCTGAGATCTGTACGTGAGCTACGCGATGCATTAAAGGAATACAAGGAAGATACGAGTGGTGCTTCCGGGTTGGCTTCACCACATGCTATCACCATGTCAATGAAAAACCTCTTCGAGGATATGGAACGTAGGAATGATTCGATCACGCCTGTTCTGTTTTTGCAACGGTTTCACGCTGCATTTCCAAGCTTTTCACAAACCGGTGAGAACGGTACTTATCGCCAACAGGACGCCAATGAATACTGGTCCGAGCTGCTGAAGATGCTGCAGCAAAAGCTTCCGGCACAAAAACTTTCGGCTGAGCAAAGCCTAAAACATAGGTAATTCGATCTGACCAAGCTTTGAAGAGAAAAATAGCTCACCAAATGGTTTTTGGTTTACAGTTCATTCATTGATCAATGGTTTGGTGGTACATTTGATGTACAAATGAAATGTACCGAGGCTGAGGACGAGCCCGTAAGCAAATCTAAAGAAAATTTCCTACAGCTTAGCTGTTTCATTTCTACTGAAGTGAAATACATGCACTCGGGACTACGATTGGTATGTAACAAATATCGCGCTTCAACGAAGAACTGTACATAGATTAAATGATGCATTTTTGCACGCGCTCTTTGTGTTATTGCAGAGACTTAAAGAACAGTTGACCAAAATGTCCCCATCTCTCGGACGTGATGCTGTTTATTCAAAAACGGTGAGTGTTAACTTTCTTTGATAAACAAAAATGATGTAATGTAATAATGTTAAAAACGTTAAATTTTTCGATGCAAAACAAGTAACTGCTCGATTTACGCGGCGCACGGCGCATTGTAAATTCGAGTAGAATGCGTTTTTGTTGCTTTGTTGTTTTCATTCGATTTTGTTCATTTCGCCAACAAATCTCGTTCGCCGTCTGCACACACACAATCTTGCCCAACGCGTATTTGTATGCAAACAAACAATCGTGCGTCTCCTTCATTGATCCCTTGAAAGGGGGTGAGGAAATGCTCCGGATCCGGCGTATTGAAAATGTGGACCATTTATCAACGCCGAGCATGACTAGCACATTTTAGACGGTTTCAAAAATCGTAATTCTTTCGATTTTGATACCATTTGAAGAAGATAATCGAATTTTATATTGTTAAAATCGTACAAAAACAATGGTCGAGCGATGCTGGGAAGAAGCAGGTGCATTTTTCAAAACATGAAGCCATATTGAATTCGAACAAGAATTGAGCATATCCGCCATATTAGGTTCGAAAACAAGCAGCCGTGATAGAGCGAGACGGCCTGAAGTAGCACTTCAAACGATTGCATTATGTTGCAAAAATGTATCATATTTGCACCGAATCGTAAAAAATTTTTTTTTTAAAACAAATGAGAATATTTTTTGCAATTAATTTGTAATTTATCATTTCTGAAATGGCATATTATTTGACGAACAAAATAATCTCATGCTCGAAACAAGGCGAAATAATCGAGCAGTTTCGACTGTCGATGGTGCGCTCTCACTCTTGCACAAATGCGGGCGAAAAGAGTTAATGATTTCGCCCGAGCGAGCGAACAGAGACGCACTCATTTTTTCCCTGTCTTCTCGTGAGGAAGAAATTCTACCCAGGCAGCCATCTTTATTTTGGAAACGTGAATTTTTGTCACCAATTCAAGCAATATTCTATACTTCTACGGTGAAGTACTGTAGCAACCGTCACGCGTTGGCATTGTTAGAGGCCAAATGCAAAGTAAAAGTGCCGTAAAGTGATTACATTAACGGGACAATTGGTCCGGACGTATCGCTGTAAAAAGCCAAGCGGAACGGATCGAAATAGCGAAGGGGCATTATTAGTGTTCTGCGGTTTCGGTGCGCTGGTGTGCGTTTGCTGTTTGTCGCGAAGATAGAACGGAGTAGGAAGTGCGCCAATGTTTGTTTCTCTCGCACCAGAAACTGCTTTATTGACGACAATTTTTGAAATCATCGTGATTGGCAAAGCTGGGTTCATCAAGGACCAATACGCAGTATGCGGGAGGAATAAAACAGTTGAAAGGATTCCCCGCAAGTGTGAGGAAACGCACATAATGTAAACTTGTTTTGGTGGTGGTGTGCGTATGTACATTGAAAACCAACCGTTCTGTGGTTCCTATTCGTACGGGAAAGGAAGTGAAACGAATTTCCCTTTCGTCCCTACTCGGTTCACAACAACCTGCATTCGTAGCATCTCTGCGGTTAGAATAGGGAATGTTGTCACTAGCGGCGCATCGGAGAAACTAAAAATATATGCCAGAACGCCACCACAGCACCAGGAATAGAACGTTCTTTTTTAACGCTACGGGATTAAAATAGTGCTTTGATAAGGTGTAGAACGAATCGGACAATTTACGGAGCAAAAGTTGCATTAAACGCCAGCAGCAAATACACCAAAAAGGATCTTGCACGCACACACATACACATATCAAATCCTCTTTGCACAAAGAAGACCTGTACGAACAGCAGCTGTCGTCGTCGTTGCGGTAGTAGTGAGTGTGTTGAAAAAGGAGCATAAAGGATTAAAGCCTGCGCTATTGTATGTTGTGTATGCGTACCGCTTTCCTGCTGATCGTTAGTGTGTTGGTGTGAAGGACACGGCGGTCCTGTTTGAAGTAAGAGGCCCGTCGTTGGTGGTGGTGTCTGTGGCTTTGGATTGTCCTCTGAGGCGAAGAGATATTTTCGCCAAGACACGTACTGTGGAAGTTTGTGAAGCTGGAGTACCGTGCACCGGGAGCACCGGCGCTACGACGGAAAAGTGAAGGACAACGTCGATCCACTGGAGGAGCTACTGATGATGTCCTCCCACCATCACCATCATCCGCATCATCATCACGATAACATCATGTCGGAGGTGGAAGTGCCGGATGCAAACATAGTGGAGGAGGTAGACGGTAGTACCGGTTTCGGTACTGAGATAGACTACGATCAGTACGGTGGTGTAGACGGGCACTACGAGGAGGTAACCTGCGAAACGGAAGACTCCCAGGGTCTGATGGGGCACCATCTGCACCATGGGGACGATGACGAGGAGATACTGCACCACGAGCCAGACATTGGACAGGCAGTGCACGAAGAGGTGCTGGACTCATCCGGTGATGCTATGTGCGTGTACGGGGACATCAATTTGGAGAATGAAATCTACATCGAATCAGCTACGACTACTCCCGGACCGTCGTCACGGAAGCGAAAGTCGCTGAAGCAGTCTCGCAGCGGCGGAATGATGAATCGTATCCGATCGAACGACAACCATAGCAACCATCACAGCCACCATCACCACGGACTAACGGCAGTGGAGCAGCTGGACGTGAATCATAAGCGGCGACGTTGGGAGCAAAAACAAGTGCAGATCAAAACAATGGAGGGTGAGTTTAGTGTGACGATGTGGGCATCGGGTACGGATGATGACGACGGTTCCAATCCGGAAATCGATCCAGACTACACGGAGTATATGACGGGCAAGAAAATAACACCGGACTGCGACAGCATACCGGGCATCGATCTGTCCGACCCTAAGCAATTGAGCGAGTTTACCAGACCGGCACACAAAACGAAAGGGGGCAGCGGCAAACTATCCTCTAGCTCGTCTACCAACATGCTGTCGCCCGACGGACCGGGACTAATACTTGGCGTTGACGGTGGTAGCAGCGGTGGCAAATCATCCGACGTATCCGACCGCAATATTGCCTGCCCGCACAAGGGCTGCACGAAGATGTTCCGCGACAATTCGGCCATGCGAAAGCACTTGCACACGCATGGCCCACGGGTGCACGTGTGTGCCGAATGTGGCAAGTCGTTCGTCGAAAGCTCGAAGCTAAAGCGCCACCAGTTGGTACATACCGGCGAAAAACCATTCCAGTGTACGTTCGAGGGTTGCGGCAAGCGGTTTTCGCTGGACTTTAACCTAAGGACACACGTGCGGATACATACCGGTGATCGGCCGTACGTGTGTCCGTTCGATGGCTGCAACAAGAAGTTTGCCCAATCCACCAACCTCAAATCTCACATTCTAACACACGCGAAAGCAAAGCGCAACAGCAGCAGCAGTAGCAGTGGAAGTAGCAGTAGAAACCAGAGTCTTATGCAGACCGCATCACCGCATCACACTGCATCGGGAATTTTGCCACCGCAGGCCTTTGTGAAGATGGAATCGGTCGAAATTGACAATGACGCGTCGCAGTACATAATCTACACGGATTAAACAGGAGAAGCCCAGGAACAGTCCTTTCGATAGTACGATAATGAAACACAATCATACACACGTTACACGTAGAGAGGAAAGCACATGGAATGCGGTGCATAATTTGCTATTTAATATTTGAGTAACACACCGAGTTGGCCAGAAAGTGTATAGAATTTTGCCGAGTGACGGACAATATCGGACATGAGACGAGATAGGAGTGAAATGCTTATATGCCAGTATATAATGCGGTAAACATGATCACGTCGCCAATCCAAAAAATGTAAACAGGAGCCATTGATGATCGTTCACGAAAAAGGAACAAGAAGGTGTGCGAAATGATTTAATACAAATGCTCCATCGTCTAATTGGCCTCCGTCACGTGCATCTGAACGTGTTTGTGTGTGCTTTAATGTTTGATTTAGTACAACCTTCTTGTTTTAGGTTTTGGTTCCGAATTCAAGAGCAATTGTTTAACCAACCATTAAAGCAGATAATAGAGTACATGGTTGCATTTCGCAGCAGCGAGGGAAATAGTTGGCAAAGTAATGTTTTGTACTCGTGCATACTTATGCTGTAGGAAGAGACGTATTGATGTGAAGTTATAGTAACAGTAGATCACGCATGAGAGCAAGGTGAAGGATATCAGTTGAAGTCATTTTTAGCGCGTAAGATCAAAACTTTTTTTTTAAGTATCCCAAATGCACTGTACATAATCCAAACCATACAATATACATCTCGGGACACCTTTAATAATCTGCGCGCGCGTTGAAGCAAACGCACTTTCGCCAATATGTTTCCGGATGTTGTTGATACAACGTCGTAGTAGCAGAAAAAAGTGCGCTAATGTTGCTAAGGTTTGTGGTTCATAACAAACAGAGAGGGAAAGCAGTCACCCAGAGTGGAAAAAGGCATACCCTCACAATTTCCCGAAAATATGGGTTCCAGAGAGACCATTTATATATGTTGCATGTGTATATTGTGTAAGGATCGTAACTCATCGTCAAGGAACAGCAGGGAGCTTAAAAGAAGAACATATTTTATTGTACAAACATTTTTGAAACGCGAAAGTCGCCAGTCAGAACCTTAACATTAAAACAAAGGAAGGATGAATGGAAGGCGTATGTGTGTACGTACGGCTCATGGATGGATGAAGGAAGCAGAAGTGTACATAGCTAAAAGTCATTTGAAAAGGGAAAGAAGTAGTAGGGCTCATCTAGGGTTCCGTCGTGGGCAATTATCGTTTTGTTTGATTTGGCTTGTTTGATGTCAAAACGAAACAATTGCAAGAAATATTATAATTTTGCTATAAGACAAAATAGGCTTATCGTCGTACGATGTATCAATCAGGCATCCCATTTGCAGAACTCACGTTTCATCAAATATTCATTAGTAAGTTTTTTTTTTGTGAATTTTTTTCATTTATTTTCTTTTCTTGTACACATGAACTTCATTCTCAAGCGCGAGCCCTCTATACGTTTAATTACAAATGTGTTATAATATTAATGTAGTGCAGGAAGATATATAGTACGGATAGAATAGACGCAGATATGTCGATGGCGGCGATTGCATACAAAAGTGCAGATCAGCAAGGATAAAACAGATCTTGATCGTGTACAACGAGAATGGATAATAGTGTTTTGAATTCTACGGCTCCCAGACAGCGTGAGAGTCTCCTAAAAAGGAAAGTCGGGTACTTTTCACAAATAAAATTTTCAAGAAAATATTTGTCGTTCATTTCCTTGTCATTTTACATATGATCCGGTAGGGAATTATATTCGGCACATTGATGGTTGAAACAGCGTATCAGATACGCCTACACAGGTGGCTAAACTCCCCTTCCACTCCATTGCATTTGGTCTTTGTGTAATGTCTATCCTAGACTCCGAAGTAGTACTTTAGTGTTTATTGTACTTGCAAATCCGTCATACGATCATTTGGAAAAGGTAAATCGGATAAAGTTGTCTTGCATTGATTTTCTGTCCAATTGTTTTCCAAATAGAATCCTCAATTTCGTAAGCTCATCTTTCTTAATAAACTGGACACATTTTGGAGTACAATACAAATTAATTACTACTCCATTAGTTGTAAACATATGTATTAGTAATATTACACACATTTATTCGTATTTCTCAACTGGATTAATTTTAGTCGCTGATCAGTCGTCTGCCGGCCTACCTGACAGTACAGTTTGTTCGGTTCCAGTACAAGGGTAAGGAGGGGATCAATGCGAAAGTGTTGAAGGATATTAAGTTCCCGATCGAATTCGATGCGTACGAGCTGTGCACACCGGAATTGCAGGAAAAGTTGTCCCCGGTGCGAGCCAAATTTAACGAGGTATCCAACGCAGAGGTTGAACGTACGCTGAAGGGCAAGAACAAATCAAAGGCCGAGCTAGAAAAGGAAAAACCCAAGACAATTCCTCAGCCGTACTGCTTCGAAGATGGTAAGATACCAACAGTTGCATCGTGTGCGCCCTCGTTGATCAAATTGTCAACCGATTTTTCATTTGTGACATTATGGTATTATAGATCTCGGTAGTAACAACAGCGGATACTATACGCTGCAGGCTGTCTTAACGCACCAAGGACGTTCTAGCTCATCAGGCCATTATGTAGGCTGGGTTCGACATAAGGATGATCAATGGATTATGTTCAACGATGATCATGTGTCTCCGGTGGATCAGGAATCGATCCTGAAGCTGTCCGGTGGTGGCGATTGGCACTGTGCCTATGTGCTGCTGTATGGACCAAAGGTACTGGAGCTCCCGGTAGAGATGGCAGATAAAGAAACGAGCGGCGATAAACAACAGCAAGGGACGGCTACTACGGGTGAGAACATGTCAGTTGATTAATTTATCAGTTTGATGTCGTCGGAGGTGGGCTGTTTCATTTTTACCGTTTATGTGGTCGATTGGCACTGGTTCGAAGCGTTGCGACAATTTTCTATGAACCGTATCAAAGGAAAAGTGCATACTGCTGCAAATTTACTGCAGGAGAATCCAGTATAATCTATGCTGAGCAGTACATGCGAGTTGCTGATCGGCGGAACGGATCGACCCTGATCCGTAATTTGGACGAGTGATGTAATAAAATTGGTACTGAATCTTCTAACGCCCTCGAAGAACAGTTTCACTGTGTTCTTGAATATAGAAAGAAACGTTTCTTTTAAAATATCCCGCACATGGCGCGATGAAGCTGGAATGTGACTCGAATACCGATTTCCGGAAAATTCGAGCATGTTCGACAAATGTCAAGCTCCTGCTGTCAACGAGTAGTTCGAAACCCAGCGCTTCCTAACCTGCTAACGAACACGGTTTTAAATAAACAATCACGAGTTTCTACTGCTGATAATAATCGTTAAAATTTCTCAAATAAATACTAATATTGAGAATGATGAGATGAGATAATATAATTGAAAATGTAAATCTCCTGAAACAAAAATTCAACTCATTTAACGCCAAGCTATACGATTTGGATTGAGAACCACTGGAGTCGGTAACAAAAAAAAAGTTACCCATTCTGTATTTTGGACTTGTCAAACACATAAAAGCGAGCCGCGGAAATCACCACAGCAAACTTGCAAAGAAGCGCCATCAGGCCACTCTACGTGTTTCATTTTGCGTGAAGATTGAATTAAATACGTTCGGAAATGGAAGAATACATCGATCTGTCCCGCGATGGAGGCGTGCAAAAGCGTATCCTGCAGGAAGGAACCGGCGACGAGACGCCATCGAAAGGATGTTCCGTTTCGCTGCATTACACCGGTACACTTGACGCAGATGGAAAGAAGTTCGATTCAAGCCGGGACAGAAATGAACCGTTCCAGTTTAACCTTGGTACCGGTTCGGTTATCAAAGCATTCGATATTGGTGTTGCGTCGATGAAGCTGGGCGAAAAGTGTATCCTGCGTTGTGCACCCAAGTATGCATATGGCAGTTCTGGCAGTCCGCCGAACATCCCACCGAATGCGACGCTTAATTTCGAACTGGAAATATTGGGTTGGAAGGGTGCGGATCTTAGCCCCAAATCGGACGGCGGTATTGAGCGATTTATACTGCGGTCCGGCACCAGCCGGGATCGACCGAAGGGGGGCGATCTAGTTAAGATCCAGCTTGTCGGTCGCCACGAAGGTCGTGTGTTCGAAGAACGGGACGTAGAGTTCTGTATGGATGAAGGTAAGGAGTTTGGTGTGGTGTCAGGTGTCGAACTGGCATTGGAAAGTTTCAACAAAGCGGAAATGAGCCGATTGGTCCTGAAGCCACAGTATGCATTTGGTGCGGAAGGAAATAGTGAGCTCGGTGTGCCACCGAACGCAACCGTCGAGTATACGGTCACGTTGAACGATATCGAACCCGTTGCCGAACGATCAATGATGTCGCCGGATGAAATGATAGCTCAGGCACAACTGTTGCGCGAAAAGGCCACCAAGTATCTTAAGGAGGAGAAACACGAGCTGGCTTTGAAGCTGTATAACACTGCGCTGACATATTTGATTCACAAATCGGAGGAAACCGACTCGATGAAATTGGCCATTTATCTGAACAAGATCTTGTGCTACCAAAAGATGCACAATCACGACGAAGCCAAGCTTTCGGTAAGTTTATCAAACGAGTTGGGTGGCGATCCATTTTATCTCGTTTGTTAAATACATCATTTAATGCTGCGGTTTTGCGGTTTCCTTTCCTTCCGTTGATAGTGCGTCGAGGCATTAAAAATAGACAGCAAAAATGTTAAAGCACTGTACCGGCAAGGCATGTCTAATTTGGCACTGGAAGACTTAGATAGAGCTCTACGGGATTTCTCTGCTGTAAGTACTACAATCAATTCGTTCTTCTGATGAGTTTTTAAATGTATTATGCTGCCTTTTGTCCTTCTCCCACGCTATCGTAGGTTTTGGAAATTGAACCAGAAAACAAAGCTGCCCTTAATCAGGCGTCGATTTGCAAGCACAAGATTAAAGCTTACAACGATCAACAGAAGAAAGTGTTTGCAAACATGTTTACAAAGTTTGCGCAGAGTGACTCCAAGGTAAGTTTCAACAACGATTTACCGGA
>KI422808.1:19387-46701 GCA_000473375.1 Anopheles culicifacies
CACATTTTCGGTACATTGGGTTTAGTACGAAAGTTAGTAAAATATATGTTTTTATTATTTGTCCTTTCTTTTCCTTCTCCCTTTTAAATGGTGCCCCCCGGGTTGTTGTGCGTTTTAAATAGTAAACATACATACTTACATAATGCTATATAGCACGATGTTGAACCTCAACAAGAAACAGTTCGCTAATTAAAATAACAACAACAAAAACAAAACGTACATTGGGAGGGCAAACACTAATACAAAAACTCACACCTCCTACGACTGATAACCTAGTAACCTTTTATTCAACACACATCCCAAAACATCCTTTCGAATTCTTCATTCATTGCTGTGCACTGTGTACCGTCACCGTACTGCCGATATGCCGATTTGGAATGTTCGCTGCAACAGAAAGCACAGGAGGAACAGAGCCGCCAGCCGGATGTGATGAAGCAAAAGTTTGGTGAATGGGGTGACGACGAACGCGAACATGAGCCGACACGCTTCGAGCAGGAAAATCCGGACGTTATCATGCTGAACGATTTACATAAGCAGTTCCGCAATATGTGAGCATATTTCTGCCCTGGCTCGGCATTTCGTCGCTATAGCAACTTCAACATCGCAGCATAAGTGATTATTTCGAAAAACAGCCAATAGAATAGGGGGTTTCTTTCCTAAAGAAAAACATCGTGGTGGGGGTGATTCACGAATCAAGCTATATTTTGCTACTTAGGCTTTGATGCAAGTTGGAGACGTAAAATGCAAATTAATCGCTGTGTGGCAGTGGTTAGAAGGTAATAAACTCGAAAAGCAAGTCCCTATTTTTTCGTACAATGTTTAATTTTTCAAAATATCATGAGGAAGGAATGTTTCATTTTCAAACCGAATAAAAAGCCCGTTTTAGACGGGCTCTAGCAGAAACTGAATCTGCTTCATATGACGGTAAAGTATGAATACCGTGAATACTAAGCCTTCCACTAATCTGAACCACGTGTGCATATCGGCTAGCTAACGTGCGCTGGAAAATGCTGGTAGTGTTGCCGTAATTCCCTGCGCCTAACGTACGCCTTACTGCAGCTGTTGCAACGATGCGGTTTCTCACCCGTGTGACTCACCATTTCGTGTCTCCGGCGATCGGTAGCATGTGCAAACTTGCGACCACAGCCGTGTCGACATGGGTATGGTTTTTCGCCGGTGTGCATACGCAAATGCAGATCGTACCGGTGTTTGTTTGGCATTTTGTGATTGCAATGCTGACACTCGTACGGGAACTCCTTTGTGTGAACCGCTTGCTGATGCTTTTTCAGCTGATAACCGAAATGAAATCGTGCGTCACACTGATCACACCCGTACCGGCGATCTTGCTGGTGCGTTACCAGATGCAGCTTAAGAAGTGATTTCTTCATGAATTGCTTACCACAATATTCGCAGTGGAACTGTGGCGACGAGTCGATATGAAGTTGTTGTACATGATCTTTTAAGGCACCAGGAGTAAGAAACCCTTTACCGCAATGACTGCAAACATTGTTCTGCTTCAACTTCCAACCATTTTTGTGTCGTTCGAATGTTTTACCACATTTAAATCCCAATTGGCATATATCACACACGTACCTATTAGAGGTGCGTTCGCTGCGGTGTATATGCTGACGGACGGCATGCAGCTTCTGCACGTGACAGTGCAGTTCTGTTTCCTGGTCGAATGTTGCATTACAGCGGACAAAACAGCAACCATAACCATTAATGCTGGCAGGCTGTAGAGCGGCATGGTCGTCATAATTCTCTGGTTTCGTTACAAGTTGGTCATCGTTTTGCTTTTCCAGCTGCTTTTCTGCAATTATGATGGGCATGCTGCATTTAGCAACTGGTTGACTACCGTTAATTTCCAAAGCTTCATCCACGTTCAGTTTTTCATCGTCGTTGCAATCCGAAGCACAACCAATTTGCTCAATGCACAAACTCATGTGCTGTATAAGATTTTCCTTGCACGTGAAACCGTACGAGCAATACTTGCATAAGAAAATTTCCGTATTTAAAAACCACTGCCGATGCATCTGTAGCTGATACTCATCTTCACACGTTTTATTGCACATATCACAAACGACAGAACCAGGCGTACCGTTTGTTATGCTGTGTATCGCGGCAATATGGTCCATTAGAATATTTGTGGTTTTAGCTATAAAATCACATCCGCAACACATTGGACCACTTAACTTGATGTATTCTAGATTAGTAAAACTCATGCGAGTAATTACACAATCAAGCTTTGATATAACGAAGGGCCTTCCTATCTGCTGCACATGTTTCGTTTTCGGGCATTCTTCTAGTCCTAAATCATGCTCAACATCTACTTTTGAATTGTTGTAAGTGAAGATATTTTTTACGCAAGTTGAATCCCTTTCGGTATTGTCTTCGTCATCTATTTGATCATTCACAACTCCAAAATGGCCAAACACAATTTTTAGAAAATCCTGAAATTCGATCGCTGCACGCAACTGATTATAACAGTCTTCAATACAAATAAATCCTTCGCTTAGTGCAGAATGTGAAGCTCGCTAAATGAATAACAATAAATCTATATCAGTACCGTTCTTTTGCAAACAACCAGTGGTCAAACATTACCTCTATACCTGCGAACGTTGCAAGTGTTTCAGCTATGGTGCTATGTTGTGTGAATGCATCGGTTACATTTATTAATCCTTCTCGCGGAAGTGATCTGGAACAAATTTCGCACGTCAACTTTCTGTTGCTGATATTGCAACGGGACATTATTCTTTGTTCGTGAACTGTTCATTGGAAAACTACTATAGATTGTGGAAGAAATTGTCCGAGAGGACTCCCAAGGAAGAATCCAACAAATTGGCCTGTTGTTGAAAATGTAAACAATAACAATATTCCGTGTTGCCAGTAATCATGATTTATTTTTGGCCTATAACAAATGGAGTGTATCCTATTTTATTAATTATACTCAAAAAAATCCAGATAAAAGTTATGTAATGTAATATAAAATAACTTAAATTTTTCTTTTACAATTCTTCTCAAAGCCAATACAGTTTTTATTCCAAAATATTGTCGGCAAGCTGCAAAATTTTCTTTAAAAAAACTGCCTTATTTGACAACTGCTTGTCACAAGGTACGACCTGTGGCAACGCCCACGATGCACTACATTCGTATGAATAAGTTTGCTACCCACTGGCTTCCTGAAAATAGCAGGCAATACAGAGTGAAACTGCAGTTGTGATTTTCTGCTTATTTGGCCATCTTATGTCCAATAAGCTGTGAAAACCGTACGTTCATAATCGGATTTAATCGACAACTTGGTGCCGTTTAGGAAACTTGCGACATATTGCAACTTATTCGGTGCATCGTACACGCAGGAATGAAGAGAATTCCGCAAAACCTGCCGGGCCTATTTTTTCGCAAAGAAAACCGTGAATCTTAGTTGGAAGGAATATCCGCGGCTTTGGTAATGTTTTTTAGTGATCTGTAAATTCTTATTCGGCATCATCAATACCCAGCATCATGTAAGTGTGGTTTGCGAATGTACAAATGTGCATATTTTCGGTGAAAAATCGCGTTTATGGGCGGAAAATTGTTTTTACTTGGAAGCGAGGAACGCGTTCGTGAGTGGTGGCGTTAGTTCTTTGTTTTTGTTTTGTATTGTATCTCACTCACGCACACGATAGGGGTTCAGTTTGTGTACTGTTTCCTTTTTTTACAGTCCCGCTTCGGTAGCGAATCGACATTCATTTCGAAATGATGTTTTTTGTTTGTAATACAAAATTCAATAGGTGCACAAAATCGTGACAAATATCGCTTGAAACAAACAAACCAACCAACCAACCAGACGCACTTCCTAGTTCCTAGTAAAACCCCATACAATCGAGTATCGGATCATAGTCGACATTGTGTCGGCATTAACTTTTCAATAATTCCTGGAATCATTCACACAGGTCTACTACCACAGACGAACCGGATCTTTTCAACGATGTTGAAATAATGGAAGTTGGCGACTTTACGGAAAGTGACGAAAATTATGTTTCGGTGGAGTTGTGTTCAGATGACGAAGATGACGATCGTGTCACGCTTGAAAGCAACGAATTTTCGCAGCCAAAATCATTACTGCCCAATGAGATTGAATCTATTGCAGTTGAAACATCAACGTATGCCATGAATTCCTCGGTGCATAGCGACCGTTTCCTGTCTGATCATCAGTATTTGAATGACAACTCAAATAGGAGAATGCGTACGCCAGTATTTGAAGCAGTAGCATGCGAACAAATAACGAACCAAGTTGAACACGGCGGTATTGAACGTTTTAGTGTAACCTACGTTGAAGATCTTGGAACGCAAGATTTGTTCAATAAGGATAATGTTCCGGAGGGTACAGTGATCGCAAGTGAAGAAAGCGAAGAGGACATAGCGTATGGACAGTTTGAAACAAAAATCGAAATCGAAGAGCCGCAAATTCAAGAGACAGTCATAGATACCGATTACATTGGGAATGAGCTGATTGCTAGTGATTTGCCGGATGAAATCGATGATGACGACCCATGCTACAGCATATTGCAGTCGCTAGACAGCACGCAGGCACTGTATGAGTCAGAGAATAGGTCATTATTGGACAATGATCATTCGTACACGACTATAAACATTATCACACCGCAGCCAAGCGATCAGGACGATACGGCATCCGAGGATGATGGAAGCAATTTAAGGAAATTGGTAACACTTTCTACCAAACTAGCATGCGAAGGTGATGTTACATCTACAGGTGGCAAAAAAACGGTTGAACGTATAGGCAAAATGGTGAATACATTGCTTAATCGGTCCAAAAAGAATGGTGAATCTATGATGGAAACAAACGAAGCAACGGTGATATGTTCACCGTCAAAGAACGGTGACAGCCCAGACAGGCTGTCAGTGTTGCTATCCACCAACTGTTCTGAACGTTTGGAAGATGATGAAGCCCTTCCTTCGTCTGGTGGCTCATTGAACGGCCAAATACAAGAAGATTTTGGATCGGATACAGACTGTACGAAAGGTACTATTGCGACGGATGCGGTCGAAACAGAGCTAGATGAACTATTATCATTAGGAAAAAAGTTGTTTAAACGCTGCGAAAAGTGGGTAGAGAAAAGCAAAGAGAATGTGAACGCCGCAACAAAGTTTAACGAATTATCGCAAATATTGAAGAAGGTAAGTGCTATTCATTAAGACAGCTTACACAATATTGTGGTGCTATTATTATAAATTTGTTTACATTGTTTTAGTGTACACGACTAGGCGAGAAACCCCCATCCCAGGAGCGTAACCATTCGTCAAATTCGAATAAAGGAAATTCGATGTGTCAAGTGGAAGCATCCGTACAGACGGATAGTTCGTACAACTCTGCCCATGTACAACGGGCATTGAATGAAAATTCTAAACAAAAGTTACTTGATTCTTTAAGTAATAGCAGTAGCGATTCGTCGGACAGCGAGGATTCGCTTATGGCAAGATCCTCAGATTCTGACGGCGAAAGTGACGACGTGTTGATTGCTAGTGAGAAACGTGCCAAAGAAAAACTGAAAGCTAGCACGGTTGAAGAGCTTGGAAAAGAAAAACCCCCTGGTAAAAAGAGAGCAAATCAAATCTACTCAGACAGCAGTGCAGAGGATGTGGAGAAGCATTCCGAGCGGGATGGAGACGAGAATCTTCTCGATGATGTACTGAGTGGCGTGGACGATATAATTTCGGATTGCCCTGACGTGATGGGTGTGATGCAAGATTATTTTGAGAAGGCAGAAAAACGGCAAGACCGAGATGAAACTAAGGATTTAGAGAAAACTGTGGATTCGAAGCATGTAAAAGACATGACGGAATCCGAACGGGAAGATTATGAGGACATGCAGATTGATAGATTGTGCAATTTTAGCAATCTTGTCACATGTAGAAATGCTTCTAATGCCGCATCGCGAAATACACAGATCACGACAAAAGCAAGAGATGCTAAAGAGAATTTGAAAAACAAGAACGGTACAAGTATGGAGCAATTTTTAAATGATCATAACGACGGTACCGACATCACAATTCCGCTCGAACCGCATTCAGAAGAATCGAGCGAGAGTGAAAAGGATGTGGTGGAAACAGAAGAACAATTTTTAAAGATATGTAATGAAAATGTGAAGCTGCAATTACTGAATCAAGACAGCAGCAGCAGTGATGAAACGACCGAAGAAGATAGCTTGGATGATCGGATTGATTATACACGGGAAGAAAATGGATCAAATGACGAAGATTCTAGCGCATCTTCTGGATCGTTGGTGGAAATGTTTTTGAAACGCCACGGTGCCAACATAACAAAGTCTAAACAAAAGAAAAAGCGATCGATGAAAGGGTCTAGCGATGTGGAAAATAGCAATCCGCAGCTATTAACCAACGGTCAAGGAAATACATCCGCAAACGTGGCTGACGTAGAAAAAGTTTCCAGTGGTAATGAAACATCGACTGAGAAACAACCCGGGGAGTGTAAGCAGCAAGTTCGAATAGAGTTGGCAAATCCGAAAGATAAGGAACTGTTTAGTAAAGATCTGTTTGACGCTAGTGAAAGTGAAACCACGAGCAAAAAGCCCCGCAAGAAGCGAAAACGCATCGATGCTAGAAAAGCACGTTTATCCGATTCCGAGCTGGAATCATCCAGTGAGGAATCTGTCATGGGCTTAGCTAATGTAACCCCAAAGAAACGGCACCGAAAACGGAAACTACACCCCACAACAGAGACGCTTGATTCTAGTGCGCCTACAGCGACTGCTCGTAAAGATGATAAGTCTGGTGCAGATGTGGTAGCGAATGCCAACGACAGTAATGCAACGTCAAAAACACCCACTGTCTCCAGTGCAGAGTCGTTGGAAAAAGCATCATCCCCTGCTCCTGGTTTAGACTCGGTACCAACCGTCACAGAGCGTCCAGCAAAATCAAAAGTTTCGAAAGATGGCCAGGACTGCATAAGCCTAAGTTCGGACAGTTCGGATGAAGCTGAACTCATATCGGGTGATCTGGACGAGGGCAAGACACCACAGGAAAAGGAGCCGAAGAGAAGAATTCGGCCCATGCTTACCAACGATGAGCTGGCAGAAGAAACTAAAAAGGCCCAAAAGGAAGAAGAGGGTCGAACAGCACGTCTAAAAAAGAAACAAGAACAGTTAAAGAAATTTATGGCCACGTATAAGCCAGGACCAGGTGAAAGTGACTTTATTTTGGATTACGATTCGTTACGGAAACAGGCCATCTGCGTGCATCCCGACCTTGTGAAGCTTTTAAAACCTCATCAGATCGAAGGCATACAGTTCATGTACGACAACACGTACGGCTCAATTGATGCGCTGCCGAAGCATTCTGGATCTGGTTGTATTCTGGCGCACTGTATGGGGCTTGGAAAGACGCTCCAAATGATTTCGCTGCTGCATACGGTGATGCGATATCCTCAACTGATGACAAACCGTGTGTTGGTCATATGTCCGAAAAGCACGGTAATGAACTGGAAGGAAGAGATAGCCCGATGGCAGGGAACCATTAATACTGGCTATCAAATGCGGGTATACTGTTTCCCGGACGTTTGTACGCAGAACGATAAGATATCTGTGCTGAAGCGGTGGTACTCCTGCAAGTCGCCCAACTGTGGTGTGATGCTAATAGGGTACGAAGCGTTTCGGGCACTGATCAACTATGAACGCCGAAAAGGTTCAGAGAGGATGCGTAGCACTAAGCTGGAGCTGATCAAAGAGTATCTGCTAAGACCGGGAGCCGATTTGGTGATATGTGACGAGGGCCATCAGATTAAAAACAAACGGTCGGCTATAAGTGAGGCTGTGTCTAAAATCCAAACAAAGCGAAGAATTATGCTCACTGGTACTCCGATACAGAACAATCTGAAGGAGTGTAAGTAATTCGAAACGGTCTGTAGATTTTGCCGGATTAATAAATATTTTCATTTTTTTAATTCTCAGACTATTGTATGGTCAACTTCATCAAACCTTCGTTTCTGGGAAGTGATAAGGAGTTTAGTAACCTTTATGCAAACCCCATCAAGAATGGACAATGTAAGGATTCCGATCATCAAGCCATTAAAATAATGAAACAACGTTCTTACGTTTTGCACAAGAAACTTTCAAAATTTGTGCAGGTATGTTTTGGTATCGCAACACGAGCATAATATTGCATTTGTGGGAAATATGGCACAAATGTTGGGAATGATTATTTTTTATGCTTATTTATTCTCAGCGAAAGGAAGCATCAGTATTGAAGGAGTTCCTTCCAGAAAAGTTCGAGTATGTTTTATTTGTTCCACTGACACCGGTACAAGTAAGTCCTGCCGCAATTGCGTAGGCAGAAGCGATACACGGAAACACTCCTGCAATATTCCAAGCGATGGAAAAAGTGGTAAAAAACGTATTACCTCATTCATTAATTCGTTCATTATTTGTATCTTTGTAGGAGCAATTGTATCAAGTATTTTTACAAATGAATGAGTACACCAGCAACGATATTACCGGCGAGCCCGGTAGGACAAAAAAATTCAAATTGATTGCCGATTACACCTCACTACGCAAGGTACGGTATTTAAAGTTGTGCAAAAAGAGATCGGTTATATTTTCTTCTGTTTTTCTATCTTAAATCAAACATTACAGATATGGACACATCCAAAAGTGTTGGAGAAGGCGTGGGAATTAGCAAATTTGGAGAAAAATCGTAAAGACGCAATCCGCAAAACGGCAACCCCAGACACCGAAGACGAGGCGCCAGATGATATTAATGATATTGCAAGTGGAAAGCTGTCGGTCACGAATGATTGGTGGCGTCAGTACCTGCAAATTTCTGATTTGGAATCGCTATACCCGAGCAACAAGTTATGGATCCTGTTCGAAATACTGAAGCAAAGCAACGAACGTGGCGAAAAAGTGCTAATTTTCACCGCATTCGTATCGGTGCTTAACATGGTGGAACATTTTATGGCAAAGATCCATAACCAGAGCAATGACCCGCAGCAGGCGGACGAGTATGCTTACAGCGCATTTAAGGGTCCTTGGCATCGGGGCAGAGATTACTATCGGTTGGATGGAAAAACACCAAAAACGGAACGCCATGAGATGATCACTTCGTTTAATGATCCGCTAAATACGATCACCAAATGTTTTCTAATTTCGGCCAAAGCCGGCGGTCAGGGCATTAACTTGACCGGAGCAAACCGAGTGGTCATCTTGGATACGTCCTGGAACCCATCGAATGATCAACAGAATATTTTTCGCATATTTCGTCTTGGCCAAAAGCGTAAGTGCTACGTATATCGGCTAATAGCGGTGGGTACAATGGAAGAAAAAGTCTACTCACGCTCGGTCACAAAGCAGGCACTCAGTTACCGAGTTGTGGACGAGCAACAGATTGACCGGCATTACAGTTACGATGAGTTGTCGGAACTGTACACGCTTACAAAGGTTTCGGAGATGACGCGCGAAACGCCGATCCTTCCGGCCGATGATGTTCTGGCGTCACTGTTGCGCACCTTCCCGAATAAGATACTCAAGTATCATGAGCATGACTCTCTGCTCGAAAACAAACCAGAACAAGATTTGAGCGAAGAAGAAAAGAAGGAGGCTTGGGCAGCATACGAGCGAGAAATACAGAATAACGAAAACAGGTCCTATGTATCGCAGTTTGGTTCACTGGGTGCGGCAACAGCTTCTGGAAGCCTGTTTGGATCGTCCCCTTTTGGTGCCTCACTTTCCTCATTTTTTCCCGGCTTTCCCTATGGTGGTATGGCGAGTTTGCCGATTACTGGTAGCGATATGTATAGGAATGATTTCTCCGCATACGGAAATTCGATGGGCAGACACTATGTTCCGTACGGCGCTCAGCAATCATTCCCATCGATGTTTCCCGATCCTGCAATCTCGTCGGCATACGCTAAGATGTTGAACAACTTACCCATTCCCAGCACCATGGACTTTGGTATACCTTCTCTTCAGGGCCATTCGTCACCATTAGGTAATGGTCATTCGATGATGCCGCCAGTTGGTCCCTCGGCTAGCCAAGGCGGACCGCCCGGAAAAGGATACGGCAAATCTAGTGTCATAGCGAACATGTTGAACTACTTTAAAGGAAAGGCTACTGCTGGTAGCAGTGCGTTGCCGCCGTCTCCCCTAAATGCGTTAGAGCAATCTCAGCTGCTGGGATCAGCGAGTTCCTCGTTAATAGATATAGCTGCGCAATTTATTGCTCCAAACAACAGCAGTACTATGAGTCACTACAATACGTTACAACAGATGAGTGACTACGGACAAAGCAACACGGCCCTTCTGCCACCTAACGCAGGACAGCAATCAACTACGTCGGGACTAAAGATTTCAAATATAACTTCGCTCCACAAAACGAATCCATCCTCTGCTGCAAATTCAAATGCTGCAGGTGCAAGTTTTGATTCGGCGAAAAGCTTATTCAATCGATCGAGCGAACAAATAGCAATTTCACCGATGGCAGGAGTTTCAAGTCCATTCTCACCCCGCAATGTACCGCTGTTATCACCGACGTTCGACAACCAGTCTAGAAATAACTCAGCACATCTTCCAATTTCTTCTAATGCGATGCAATCATTTTCCAACACCAATACCAGTTCTGGTACTAACGGTAATGCCACAGTAACAACTTCTAGTAGTCAATCTGCATCAACAAGAGCAATTGGGCAAGACACACAAAGGAATATGAAAACTGCAACTGCACGTTCACCTATAGAAACCACGAGATCGAATTCTGTAGAAACCATAAGAGCGAATTCTTCAACATCCGTCTCGAATTCAACATCCAGTGCGGCGGTTATTGCGAGCGCAGCTACTGTTATACAAAGTGACGAAGAAGAAGAGCGAAGCAAAATGATAGCTATCCCACCAAAAACAAATTACCCCGCAGACAAACGTGACACCGGAAATAATTTTGGTATAACGTACAATACAACGCAAAACAGATCCACGAACCCGTCTTCTAACACAAGTACTGCAAAGAGCCTATTAAACAATATGAAATCACTCAGCAATAATATAGCTCAGCAGCCTACCAAGTCCATGTCTCCAAAACCTTCAACGAAACCGAGCAATATTCAAACATCACAAACAGTTCCTCCCATAATCACCAACCCCATTGCTAGCCGAATTCCGTTAGATCGTGCAAATAGCTTAAACGCTCTAAGCGGTGTGAATGCAACCTCCATACAACAAGCATTGGCTAAAACGGTATCCATTAAACCAAGTCTATCATCACCGAGCCTTAAACCAAGTCAATCTTCTACACAATTGAAAAAACAAACTACAGTAAGCAAGCTAGCATCGATGGCTCGGAGTCCATTGACGGTACAAACAATGTTACCATCGAATAAGGTATCGTTACCATCTGCAACCTCTTCATCAATTGCATCACCAACGCAATCCGTGCGATCTGGCAACGCACAAGGAATACCAGCTTCGGCCAGCACAACTATTTCGGCTGTCGCAGCCAAATCGCATACAACTATGACTGATAGCACTGTGCAAAGTTCCAACGCGACGACCATTGCAGCGACTGTTACCCGAACGGTTCAGAAACCTGTGGTTGTTACAAGTCTACAGGGCAAAACAACGAACGTGTTGCATTCGAGTATGAGCGGGGCACAAACCTTGACTACTAGACCATTGTCGAATACGACAATTACACAAGTGAAATCCGCAACTCCAAAACCGAAGCCAGAAAGTCGTCCAATGACGCTGACTATGACGGCAATAAAGACACCGCTTGTGGGTGTTAGTTCAGGTACTAAAATGGTAAAAAATCCAATAAACCAAGCGACTTCACCTTCTGCCATCACGATGCCTAAGTATGGTTCTATGGGGTTACCTACACAGGGGATAAGCAAGGAATCAGCTGGCCGCAATAGCACGAATCGTCAACTAAATGTGTTACAAAAGTCTCCGTCCAATGCGAAAATAACACCAGTTACATTGCTTTCCACAGCCAGCATGACAGGAAAACTTAATTCTACTGGGGCAAGTAGCACCACCAGATTAGCAACTTCCACTTCGGTTCAAATGCCTTCAGTGAAGACATCCGCCGGTATAACGACACCGGCGACGATCACCAACCAGTCGGTTTTGATGGCTAGATCGACTGCTGCTCCGTCGTTGATGAACCACTCACCAACGATAATCAGTCGTTCAGGGAAAAGCCCTATTACCATAAATGCCACCAGAGCGGGCGTATCGGCTACGAAACCTGCTCCGACGACCGGAAACATTATCACGACCGGAACAGCACAGCGTACAGGATCACCGCTAGTTTCTGCTACCGGTTCTTTACCACCATCGAAGATGACGATTATTCCAACAGAAAATAGTACCACTACTGCAGGATCGCAAAGACTTTCAAGCCCTGCTAGCGGAGTCGCAACGTCAGCCTCGTCATTGACAGTTATTTCATCCACTAAAGCCGTGTCCTCTGCTGGCCTGCAGCGAACTACTTCAATAGGCGGATCTCCAACAACATCAACGATGACGGTTATTCCAACAGCCAATGTGAGCGGTATGAGTTACAGCTACAAGGATGTTGGACGCAAAGAGGTTGTGATACATAAAGCAGTAGCATCGCCTACGATGCGACGCATTCTTCCATCGACACTAAGATCACAGCAAACTCCTATCAAACCGATGTACGTATTTACCTCTTGACGCGGTTATTTCTAACGGTTTGTAATATGCATTTTATACTTTATATACATTTCTTCTTCAATAGTACACCTGCGGCTTCACCAAGAACAGTTTTGAAACCGAACGCACCAATAGGAAACATTATTCGTGCTGGTACTGGTAACACCACCAATGCCACTACCACTGCTCTAGCACCAGGTGTTCAAACGGCACCAAACGGTGTATTTATTCGCAAACGAGGGTTAGACCAAACAACGTTAGACAGTGCGAAGTCGAAAAATATGTCCAGTTCAATTTTTGAACAGCAACCTAAAGGAAATGGAAGCAATTCTACAAACTTAGCTGACGCTGGTGTTTCTTCTATAAAACGTGCCAGACGTGAACATACGGTGAGTGTTATAACATTCTATTCTGCAGAGTAACGATGGGTTTGAGAAAGGCATTGCGCTCCTGAATAGATGCAAAGACTGCGAACTGATTCCAATGGGTTGTGCTGATTAAGGTTTCTCTGTTATTTTCCCTTTGCTCAACAGAACATTAACCCAGTCGCCGTTACAAGCTCGTTAATATCCACGTTCGGCATCACGAATCGTTTAGTTGGAGGAGTGCTAGTTAAAACAAAAACATTGGCTCCAATGACAAATAACAAGCAAGGTAAGTGACAAGTGCGTAATGCAAGTGCATGTTTTTGATACAACTGAAACATTTTTTTTTCTTTCGACTTCAGATGATCCTGCCGAGGTAGTTGTACTTGAGTGAAGTACATAAAACAAATATTTATCTTAAGGGGTGTAATTTATACGAGTTTCTTTGAACGATCTTCTTATTTTTTCTCTGACCAAAGAAAACATCAAGAGATGTTTCTTACACACAGAACAATCTTTGAAAAGAGAACATTTTGTTTTGAAATTTGCTAGGTTTAAATATTGGTATTTGTCGTTATACCAAGAAGAAACAACCTCGTTTGATCTAATATAGAGAAAGATGTAGTCCTTTTTTTATTTACTGTGATTAGGAATGGGATGGTAGGTACGGTGTGACATCGTGTGACCTAGAGATCTTACCGTGAGTTTTTGAGGAACATTACCGACTGGCTAATACTTGTAACATCGTAGAACTATACAATATGATTTTTTTTTGCCCTGGCCTCTTGAAATGTGCGATAATCAAATTGATCAATTTGAGCAGTTATGTACATACTATGTACATAGCCTTTAATCAGAAATGATAAATTTATTCAGTAGATTTAATTTATTGTACTACAGATAGGTTAAGCAAGAAAGGATAGTGTATAACGGTGAGCTTGGTAATTCATAAAGTTTGTGAGTTCTGTCGATATGAAATGATCTGAGAATAACGATAACAATGTGCTTTTATTCTCATGGAACAGTAAAACAATGTAACAGTAAAAACACTGGACAGGAAAAAAATCCGCATTTTCAACCTGGAGTTCTTCATTAGCAAATGTGGATCACCTACCTTGTACATCAGTAAAACAGGCATGTAAATACTGTCGATTAGCACTAAATCGTGTCTCCAATTTTATCCACTAAGTTTATTGATACCGATTAACCCTCGATAAACTCCAACAAATGTCATGGTGAAAAGGAACTATTAGGGATTTAATGTGGATTTAAAATTGATAATTTAAATTATGCCGCTCGAGAGCAAGTAAAAGAGCGGTTTTAGTATTCTGCAGAACATTGCGAAATTGAAGTTAGGAGAGCATTTTAACGCTACTTTATCGATAAGCCATAAAATAAGTATAAATTAGCTGGCAGCGCACAAAACTACTAACGCAACGATTTAAATAAACCCATGAAGTGACTGTGGTGTGCAACACGAAGGGACGATTATGTATTGGCATTCAAACAAAAATTCAACTTCAAATCCCTTAAGGTTGTGTAGAATATTAAGCGAAAAGAGTGAGCATTTAGGTTACATTCTAAGTGTGTAATAACTAATTGGGTCGAATTAATATTACGAATAAAAGCGAGACAGGTTTCTTATGTTCGCTCATCTCGTCGCTCTTGATGTATGTACCGATGTAGAGCGGAAGGTAGCTTTGTCTGCTATTGAATCGATCGTAATGTGGTGCTGTGTAGAATAAGTGTAATGGTTCACTGTATGTAGTAGGACTTCGAGTTCGTACGCTAGAAACGTGCGCAACGAACAGTTTGAGAATAAGAACTGATTGGGGAATGAACAGTTGCTAATGCAGATCAAAAGGACTACCTTTGAACGTACAGTGTGTGACGTTGAGTTATGATTCCTACGAAAAACGAATTTAAATAAATTTGGAAACTTGGAAACGAAGTTAATTGAATTGGATTCAATAGTAATATGGTAGTAGTAATATAGTGATTTCTATAAATAAGAAATTAAATTGAAACGTTCCATTTTCGTGCTATTTTAGTGCTGTTTTATTGTGTTACGTCGTTTAGACAGCTGATCAATCGTGCAAGTAAGAACGTAGTGCTATTGGTGAACGCAACTGGTGAATTGGGCAACTCAGCATCACGTGGTGATGCTCATCTAGGCTTTTGGTGTAAGCGTTCTAAAAAGCTTCCTCAAGCTTTGACTTGACGGCGTTTCCTATGAAGCTGGCACCTTCATCATTCTCGTCGAAACCAGGCAATTCCTGACAACGCTCGTACCATGCAACGACGTTCGGATAGGCTTCAAACGTAACACCCACGTGCTTCAGCGTGGTCACATTGGCCAGTGCGCACAGATCGGCCAAGGTGCATTCATCGCCCGCTATCCAGTCACATCCGTCCAGATAAGTTTCCAGCTTGTCCAGCGCCTTGTGCACATTATCCTTCTTGTCCTGAGCAATAACGGTTGCGCCGGACCGTAGCACCGACATCAGCACGTCCCGGAGCGCTACAAACAGAGTGCCCGAATCGAAGAAGAGCCGATGGTTGATGAGGCCACGCTTTTTCGGATCATTCGGGTAGAGCGAACAGCCCGGCTTATACTGCTCCGCCAGGTACGTTACAATCGCTTTCGATTCCCATAAAATATAGTCCTCGTCAACGAGTGTCGGTACCGTGTGTTCGGGATTGATGGCGATAAATTCTTCCGCCAAATGCTCACCGGCGAACAGGTTGACTACTTTTACCTGGGAAGGTAGCAGTAAAGTGAGTGATAGTATTTATTAATGATAGAGTTGATGATTACGATTACCTAAAATTGCTATCGGAGCAGATAAGACAATTGGTTAGATTTATGCTACATAGATTTGTCCGCAAGTTGAGTTTTACTTCATTCTGAGCAATCGGTGTTTCCTAATTATACATCCTAATGAGCGACCTCCAGTAATCGGACAACGAGAACATTAGTACAGCTATATAAACAATCCCTTCTAGCCATCCTGTGCCGCCAAATGGAGGAAATTTCGAATAATGAATGGGTAATGGCACGCGAAACCTGCATGGACAAACACCTAACCTAGTTTTAATGTTAATGTCCAAGAATCAATAACCAGCCGGCTCGAACGTATCCCACTGCCTTTCGCTTACCGGAAGAGCTTTGTTTATTCTTCGGTAGTTGGAGGTGGACAATACATAAATCATGACACTATGGGCGACTCAATGTCTTCGTTTTGAAATTGCACACTCGTAACACTACTAAGCGCACTTACCGATTCTGTCCAAGGAACGGAGCAGATGGGAAATATTGATTTATTGAAACTTACAAAAAAAGCATTCGTTACAATGTAATCAGTTGTGGAAAATGAAAATGGAATAGAATGTTGAAAATGGAATAGAAAATTTGAATCGTCCTTTCTTACTAATGATTGGTTTGTAGGGAGAAGTGGACAGTAGGGCATACGAACTCGGGAACACGAACCTTTCATTCAGGTGGGTTTGAGCCATGATGTTCAAACGGCAAACATTTATGATGGGAAAGAAGTACTTATTTTCCAGATGTTCAAAACAGTTGTTTCAAAGTAGCTGTACTGAACTGAGGAGAGTACCAGAATGACCGATAACGTGAGGACAGTGCCAGTTGACCTTGATTTTCCAACCATCCAGAAATGAATGGAATAATGTGAGCTGATTGGTTTAAAACAATATCATTTAGCAATGGTGTTCTTCTTTTATAATGGTGTTACAATATTTGAAACTTTTGGTAAAATTCACATTGCCTCCATTATGTTTGTAATATTCACCGCACTTTCACGCTTACCTCAGCATCCAGATCTAAATTTCGTAATGCAAGCAAAGCCGAACGCGATGGCGGAGATCCGGGAAAATGGTACAGAATCAATGGAGCCATCCTGGTTTCAAATTGTTGCAGACCCTTTGTCTCGTTTCGGTTAAACACGATCACAAATAACCCAAGAATGTCACAGCACAAGCAAGTACGCCAGGATATGTTCGGTCCTCTTCGCAGGAATGCTCTGCACCGACTGTTAAGGATTCGTGAAATGGTTTACGGTTTTAAACCCCATGGCGGTTCGTGTCTGTTGTCCGTTTGCTGTGGAACGCTTTGTAAGCGTTTCCGAACAGTAATTAAAGCACGGAAGCGCGGTAATCATGGGAACACATTCTTCATATATGCATAGCGTACTCTGGAACTTAGACGTCATCATAGATAGATGGATGGATTGCGTGAAAAATATTTAAAGGACATGAACATGTTGACTAAGTAAGTACTATCGCGCTTTATTTATTTCTGTGCAGTTTTATGGAGAAAAGTGTATTTTACATATCGGCAGGCACTCATACGCAAGGTGGAAGTACTTTCGAACAAAATTAGGTGTTTCGTGTCTCGGATTGACAACACCTGCAGGTATGCAATAGTTACAGTATTAGGTAATAATGGAGCGTTTCGGTGGCCGAGGAGACCGAAGCGCCGGTCTTCGAACGGGGACAGGGCGGAGGATCGAATCCCATTCGGGCCGTTCCCCCGTACGCAGGACTGACTATCCTGTTGCAGGTACATTCAAGTCACGGAAGCCAGAAATGGCAGGCCAAGACCTCTCGAGGTAGTAGAGCCAGAAAAGAAGAAGATTAGGTAATAATTCACTGTTGACATTAGATACCTGGGTCAGTTCAAACGTACTTATCACTCAAGAGCGAACTGCAGTCTAAAACTGTGTTGCATGTTGCGATGCGTTTGTTCAGCACATTCGAGTTACTATTTCCCATCCCATCTTTATCTTTCGTTGGAGACACTTGCAATCAAACCGATGACTCTTGTTTTAAAGCAGATGAG
This sequence comes from Anopheles culicifacies, assembly GCA_000473375.1. Taxonomy (NCBI): domain Eukaryota; kingdom Metazoa; phylum Arthropoda; class Insecta; order Diptera; family Culicidae; genus Anopheles; species Anopheles culicifacies. The sequence continues at coordinate 37,297 of KI422808.1, forward strand.
CATCATTGAAGGGGAGGAAAACAATTTGATGGGGATGAAAGAGTGTGATCAAGAGCAGTTCGGCGGGTTGTTTCTTTCTCACTCCCCGCTTTCTGTACGCTTTTGGGAAGGGAGAGTGGGGAGTGGGGTTTGAGTATAACAGGTTCGGGTCTACATTTTTAGCTCCACCCGAGAACAGGTCAGACATGCTTGCGAGCTAGTCCCCGTTACAGTTATTAGTGGCCGAGTGGCACGTGCCAAGCTAGTCCAGTCGGCGAAGATGTCGTAGTAACGCATTGGTTCACATAGCTACCATTCTACCGTATCGGGGGACGGACGTTTGTGGAAATTGGATGCGGCCGGCCGGTTTGTGTGGATGCTTAATTGAGTAGCAAATTGACCACCGTCACAACAGATGCGAGAGAATACTTACCCCGGGACGTGAGGCGATGGGTGGGACGACTTGATGAAGGTCAATGCTGGTCAGCTGTGCAGCAAACTTCCCGGAGGAATATCTGCTCACACAACCAATTTATGGTGCCAACTTCCTTTTCTGTGCCCGTGTGTGTAAGTGCACACAACATCTCCGTCACGTCGTGACATACGTTTGGGCGAATAATGAGAAACATCATTATGCATTAGCACATTCGAGGGTTGTCATATTATTTTGTTACGATCCCACCTGAACCGCCAACGAGGAACGAATTGACCTATCTCATAAGCATCCACATTGGAATAGAGAGACCTAACGAATTGATCAATCAGACCGCGAATGGACTTAGCAGCTGATGTTTGCTGAATGGGAGAGACAGGTGTTGTTGATCTGTGCGAAACAAACAATCCCACTTTTCCACCCCAAATCTTCCACCAAACGTATCCCTCCACTACATACCCCATAGAACATCTTCGTTATGTTACAAGTATTTCTTTTCTGCCATTTTTTTTTCATACTTATATGTTGCGTTTTTATTAGTGTTCGTTTTTTCTTATTAGTGTAAAATGCTAACAGTTATGTTGCCACTGACTTTCGATCGCGCTTACTATCGTTTTTGTATCTTTTTGTTTTGTTTTTTTTTTATATTTTTGCAACACGGCTCTCCTTTTTTGCAATGTTTTGTTTTTAGTTTACTTTTTCAACATATAGCTTACTGTTTGTAAATTGTAACATTTATGCACGACAACCATTATCTCCCTCTTCCTTTTGCTTCTCCGCGAATCGTTCAACATCTTTATTTGCCTTCGCACAAACTTGGATCAGTTTTTGTTACTGCAGCACATATACTGCACGTAAGCTTCTATACGATAGCCCTGCTTTAATGTATGCTTCCTTAATTCGACAGTCGGACGTGTTTCGCCATTTCATCCCAATATCTTCCGGCTGTCTGTAGTTTCCTCGTCCTTCCCGTACTTGTTCACATGTACGTTGGTATGAATGCATTTCAGTTCCTTATTGTAGCTTTCAGGTAAAAGTCCTGTTTGTCCATCTGTGTATGTGTGTAAGTGTACGTGTGTTTTCTCTTATGCATCTACTGGAATAGTGTATTTCCGTGTATCTCTTCTATCTCTGCGTAGTTGTGTGTAGAGTGTGTACATTTTATAGCTCTAGCTTTTGTATGCGCACAAAAAAAAAATTGCGACACTTCATGCTCTCACCATTCACAATAATTATTGTTACCACTTTTGTTGCTTAACCTCGTAAGTAACCAACCCTTTTTATATTGGTCGTCTTTGAAGTGGCTGGCCACAAACACCCACACACGCGCGCCTCTTTTTGTGCATCATCCTCTCCCTGGCATTAGCCCAAAACCTCCAAACGACAAAGAAGATGCAAACGACACGTGGTGGCATAGGGAAATAGTAAACCGAAACCGAAGGGAAAGAGAGTAATAGAGCAAGCGTGAGATGTAGAGATGAAGGGAAGGTGGGTGAGATTGGAGAAGGGGAGGAGGGGCAAAAATAAACCTATACAAAAATAAACATATTTATGCACATCCGAGAGTTGTTCGATAAAATATAAATACACTGCCCGGCCAACGACATATCCTATCGACACCGACACACATCGACCATGGCGCGGCTATCGGACGTTTAACTGGAATCTATTTATCGATCTTCGGGGTTCGCTTTTCTCGGGCCATGGTGGGTATGCAAACACGATACCGCCCTTCGCCAACGATTCCTAGCACCTCACACTAATTGTGCCGTCCATACACACACACACACACCACACACATTCGGATCCTGTACGTGCCTTAATATGTAATCTTTGCTGTTTCGCTAAAATAATACCACTGTTAAATAGGGATACACAAAAACCACCTCGGACTCTTACACAGCGAATAACCACACCGCACGGAGTGTGCACGCGTATGTCCTGGTACGGTCTCTATTAATATCAAACGAATAAGCTTAGCGCATTGCATTTGGTTTGGTCGAAGGAATTCGTGTCAGTTTACAGTTGAGTAGTTAGCGGTAGGAAGCGATCAGATACGGAGCTTAGATCTTAAAAACTAACAACAATAGATCCTTACAAGAAAAACAAACAAACAAAAAAACACGCGATATGCTACTAACATCCACAGGGAATCTACTTTATCTGTGGGGAAATTTCTTACATCTTTTATTCACCATCCTTTAAGAATGCGTGCGCACACCAACACAACCCCCTCGTGTGATCGGTCGATACAGGTTCCGCTTCCTGCTGCAATCCCCCCTGGTGGGATTCAATACGAGAACGCACCGAATATTGAGCTAAACCGTCCGGCGATAAGCTACATATCCTTACTTTTTTCTTTATAATATGATCTTCCTACCACTAGCAATCCTTCCAAATATGTACAGTTCCACATAGTAATGCTTAGCCATAAGGTTCACACAGGAAAAAAAAAAACTAAAAAGAAGACGAATTTCGAGCGGAAAAATTATGAAAACAAAAAGTACAACGCTGTTACAGTTTAGCATTCCTTGTTGAGTTGGAAAACTTCGATTCATTTCGTTTAGCTTCTTTACGGTTAGTTCCTTTTTCTTCGTTAGTTTAAAGTTTGGGTTTCCGAATCCTGAAAGTATATGAAAGCAACGTGCTGAGTGTGAAAAGGACCTTCCCTATTTTATGAGTGGGCACATGAAATGGAAGTTTAGGATGCTCTTTTGTATGTTTGTTTGTGTGTTTGTGTGTGTATGCGAGGCCACTTGGTGGCCTTGCCAGTTTAGGTGCTACTGTGCTGAATCGTACGTCGATCATACAGGGTGGACGATGGTCCTGTTCCCGGTGCACTGGACGCTGTTGTCCTGCCGTCTGCCATTCCGTTCATTTGACGGTGTTGCTGCTGGTGGCTAAAGCTACTGCTGCTGCCTGATCGGTTATTGCCCTGTTCGCCCCCACCGATACTGCTCGGTTCATCGTGCAATGTTAACTTACTGTTGCGGATGGCTAGATCTTCCATCTGCTGCCAGAGTGTTTCCCGCTGCGCTAGTTTCTCCTGCTCCATCTCCTGTTCTGCCTGGTACTTCCGGTGACACTCGTCGAACAGCAGCTGGTTCATCTCCATGAATAGCTTGGTCGCGTTGTAGATCAGCCCGTGGATCGTTTTGTTCCAGTGCGTTTTGCTGTTACTGTACAGGGCCGGAAACATGATTGGCATGATGACTTTGGAATTTTCCGATATTAGCGACATGATGTAATCGTTGTTCCAATAGTATAGAGCCCGCTCAGCCACCTGAAAGTGTGGACTGGAGACACACTTGGCGACCTGGCGAAACAGCGGTTCCATCACCTTCTGAAACTCGGCCGGCTCGATCACGTCCAGTATTTCTTCAAACTCGTTCAAAAACATCACCTCCTTGGGGCTGTGCGTTTTGGGCCAAAACTTCAGCAAACACTTGATGACGGGCTGGGTCAGGCTGGCATCCTTCTCGAGAAACTGTACCACACAGTACGCCAGCTGCGGATGGTAGACGGAGAGGCTTTTCACCTTGTGCAGTGGCAGCAGCACCTTCAGCAGGAATTGCTTGTGCTCCTCCTTTAGCGGTAAGGCAAACCCGTTAATAATACTGCCCAGGATCTCGAGTAGCTCGGCAATCCCGTTGTGGTGCTCCGTCTCGTAGATGAACTTGTAGAAGATGTTGTTGATCTGCTTGCGGATAAAGGCACGAAGCCCGAGAAACTTGCCGTACACTCGGTGTAGCACCGTCTTGAGGAAGTCTCGCTCGCGCGGATCCTCCGAATCGAACAGCTCGAGCAGGTTCAGTATGAAGCTGTGATCGATGTACCGTTTGGCAACGTTCGGCTGGAAGTCGGGCGATTCGAGGAACCGCAGAAACAACTCGTACACGAACTGCAGGTGCGGCCACGACACTTCAAGTGTCGGTTCGTCCTCTTCTGGATCGAACTCAGCTCCGTTCGGGTTGGACGAGGGAGGTAGCGTGCGGAACAGATTGATCGCCACCATTTGGAACGCTTCCGGATAGATTGCCTCCGTAATCACATTGCTCTGGTTGTTCAGATGCTCCACTATCTCCTGCAGTGCGCAGCGTTTAATCTCCTTATACTTCAGATCGTTCAGCGGCTCGGAGAAATCGAACAGCACGCAGCACTGGTGGAGCTTCTGGATGAACAGTTCCTCCCGCTCGGACGGATCTGCATCCTTCAGCGACGGTAGCGTTTCGATTTCGTAGAACTTCGGTATGATATAACGGCCGCTACTATTGGCGTTGGTGGTGCTGTTTGCTCCCGCACCGCTACCACTGCTGCTGGTCGGCCGCTTCTCCAGACTGCCCGTCATCTGCTTGCCATTCTGTCCGTTGCCGTTGTTAATGGTAATGCTATTGTTGCTTAGTGCCGTTGCCGTCGCAGCCGCTGGGGTGATATTAGAATTTAGGTTGTTATTATTAATTGTATTGCCAATCGCATTGCTACCACCATTTGGCACGGTGGTCGCCAGCGTTATACCGTTGCTGCCATTGCCACTGTTGCCGTTGCCGGTGTTGTTGTTGTTATTGTTCGTTCCGTTGCCCCCATTTGTGCCTGTGCTAGTTGTGTTGCCACCAACCGTACCTGGTCGATCTGATCCGGTTCCCGCCGTTGACAGTCCCGTTCCACTTGCTGTAGTGACAACATTATTGCTGCTGGCCCCATTCTCATCGTTCAGTGTCATCTTGAAACTTCTTCGTTCTCCCCTTTTCCCTGACGAGAGAGATTACCGCACAGTTTCTACCGTTTCTGGTCCACTGCTCGGAGGTTTGGTTGTACCTCCTGTGTATCTGGTATGCTGTTGCTGCCCCTGTCTGCTATGATTGATGCTGCAGCAACGGTTACAGGAGAGAAAAAAACTGTCCACGAAAAAAAATGTATGCGCCTTCTGCTGCAGCAGTTAACTTATTTGATTGCTTTCTTGACCGTCATTTGTCCATCTTCGACATGCTGGTTGGAAGCTACTTGTGTACTACTCTCACCGCTTGGGCACGCTTGCCAACACTTTACATTGATCGAAATGCACTTTTCGCGAACGTAACGAATCACTCGCCACCGTACCGAATTCCGCTGCCTGTTGGTGAATACGTTCAGCAAACACTCCACACATCAAATCGATTGTACCGATAGTTGTAGATGAGGGTCGTCAATACATTTGCAATCCCTCGCGTACATACACTCGTCTGTATCTTCTTTTCTATGCGTTGCTCGGCACTACTTTTCTTCCCACGATCCGCCGTGATAGCACACACAACTCTCACACGTACACGCCACCAACTAGTGCTCTAATGCTTGCCGCAGCGTTTTTCTTCGATAATTCGAATTTCGTGCAAAGGCCAGAGAAAAATAATAACACTGCCTTCACACTACAGGCGGAAACGATTCACACCCACTTGAACACCGTGTGTCGGTTATTTGTTGCTGCCAGCTTTCGTCTATCTGTGTTCAGCAGCTGTCGGTGCTTTCTTCACTGCACTGCTGGGTGTGTAAAGACCTTCCGGAAACGAACCGGACACACGATACTACGAACGAAACAACCCAGTTTAGAAGCGAAAAAAAACACGCACACACACAATACTCGACAGTGAACTGGATATAAACGGGAAGTTCTAGTTCTATGAGTATGGTTGCACCGCACTCATCACTATCGGTGCGGCGTCGTGCACGGGAAAACACGGGAAAAGAGAAGTGGAACAAATAGATGCAGGATTGCGTTCTTTTTTCTTTCGTGCCTTTGCAATCGAGAGCACACAATCGCGAAAAGAAAACACTCAGCTAGATGACAGCGATCTTCTTCCGACGTTGACAGTTGTCGATGGAGAGGGATGCGTTTAGCTAAGCAGTTTGAGATGTTGACATTGTGAAACAATAGTCAGTTTAAAATTACAGTTGCAACGGACTTTCATTGTAGCATCACTATTTTAACGGGTAATTCAGCTTAACAAATAAAGTTGTTATTTATCTGGAGGATGCCTGGTTCGCTTAACAGCTCAGTAAAGATCGACCATGTCCATCCATCCAATTGATTTTATTTGAACAGCCCTGTTGATCGATCGTATTTAACACTATACATAAAATATGCTATTTTGCTGTTCAAATAGGATGCGATCATTTAAAAAGCAGCACTTGAGTCCATAGAACTGTTAAATAGCAAATAAACACCTAGCTCTTTGGAATCAGTTTTTAAGGAAAATCGACACAACCTCTTTATTGAAAGATGTCCAAATCGCATATTTTGCGTTATATCAACCTTCTTTGCTCAAACAATGTTTAATTTCTTATGTAATTGATAATTGTTTCCTATTGTTTAGTAAACCTTTTCCCGTCAACGTCTAGTTTATGCTTTTGCATGTGTAAATTCAATTCTCTGTTGCGAATGTACGATGCTGAACAGAGCTTACATTTAAATGGTCGCTCTCCTGTATGGATGGCCATTTCATGACGCTTCCGGTCAGAAAAGTGAAGGAAGGTACGTGGACAAAACGAACACTCGAATGGTCGCTCCCCCGTATGAACTCGTTGATGAATTTTGAGCTTTTCTACCACCGCAAATTTCTTGGAGCAAAGTTTGCATTCAAACAGCAAATCGGTAGAGTGGAGTGATCGTCGATGACGCTTCAGCAGACCCTTGTTAACAAACGCACTGCCGCAAACATCGCACGTGTGATCCTTCCGTGCGCTATGTGTCTTCAGATGAGCCTTCATTCTGGAACGTATTACGAACGTTTTATCACAATGTGGACACGGGAAACATGGCGGTGTTTCGTTATGCTCCAGTTCCACATGCATCTTCAACTTTATCCAATTATTGAACGTCTCTTCGCACTGTTTGCAGGAGTACTTACGTGGCACGAATCGTTTAACTCGATGCCACATCAACTTGGCAATGGTTTGGAATGGTTTACAACAGGCAGGACACACATTAGTGTCCTGCTTACGTTCGAGTGTGTTTTCCCGTCTCTGCCCATTATGCTCCTCCTGTGCATGTTCCAGTAATGCTTCTTCACTTGTAAACGTTTCTGCACACTTTGCGAAGCAGCAGTGATACCACACGAGATGGCCAACCTTCTCCAATCCTGTCTCTTCAACCGACCGGTGTAACTGTAACGCTTCCGATACACGTGGATCCGATTCAACAGTTCCCGTGGGCACGCTGCCGGATGCTTCCGAATCTTCTTCTCGCTCGTCACCTTCTTCTGAGCGATTCGCATTAGCATTGGCATCAACAATTAATCTCGCCAGATGATTCGGTGCTGATTGCATGTGTCGCGCTAGACAAAACTTCTTTGAGAAGAGCATCCCGCAAAGCTTGCAGACAAACAGCATCTTTATATTTGTGCGTCGGATAGCATTGTGCATGCAAAGTCCCCGTTCGAAATCGAACACGGCGTAGCAGAATTCACACTGATGGCCGAAAACACGCGCATGTGAGCTCATTGGCAAAAAGTGCTCTGCCTTAGAATGTAGCCGCAGCTCACCAATTGTGTCGAAAAATTTGGCACATCCGCAGCAATATTCACCCTTCACGGTGAGAACGGTGTAGTTATTGTACTCTTGCTTCCTCTTTATGAATCGTTCATCCGGCATCGGAATTACTTTCGTTCGATAAGCACCTTTTTCTGTTAACAGTTTGCCCAGCTCGTCGGCAACGGCCGGTTGATCAATCTCAACAAATGCTTCAGATTCGTCTAGCTCGATTCCCGCCTGTTGAAACTGGAGACTCTCCTGCTGCCGATGTCGCTCGTTGTGCTGCTGGTGGTGACGCAAGCTTTCCTTGTTGAGAAATGTTTCGTCGCACACCGTGCAGAAAAACAGCTGTTTAGTGATGAAAAAGCACCAATGCTTCACAAGCTCCGTCTCGTTTGGAAACTTTGCCCAACACAATCTGCACGATCGGTCGGCGACAGCATCACCTTCCATTGGATGACTTGTTTTACTGTGCTCTACCAACAGTGCACTGGAAAAACAGGTATAAGAACATCCGCAACATCTCAGGCCTCGCAGCCGAACATACTTGAACGTTTCAAAAACATGCTGGCTAGCTATTTGCGTTTCCTGCACATTCAGTTCGGTTTCGGTTAGCGGGCTGGATAACTTTTCGTCAGATAGTATCTCCTCGAAAAGCGCCTTGTAGTGGTGCATGACGCGCGGATCCTTTGCATTTTCAAGACGACCATTCAAGTAAGGTTCTTCGAGCGGATGCACAATGTCCTCTCCCATTTGCAAGTAATACTCGCCATATTCATCATCATCTTCCTGAATGGGTTCAATGATTACTGCATTGTTTTCCGCGTCATCGCTTTCTGGCGTCGAGATGTCACCACCATCTTCCACTTCTTTGCATCTCTGAAGATGGTCAAATAGTTGGGAACGCAAATTAAAGAAATGGTTGCAGCGCAAGCAGACGAACATATTATTCAGCTTAAATTCTTGAATGTGTCGATCGAGCTGTTGATCAGTCGAAAACTTGTAGAAACAAATCGGACAATAATCACCATGGTCGTTAATTTCAACGCAGTGTATGGTTTCCGAGTGCTGCAGCAGTTCCTTACGCGTTTGAGCAACGAAACTGCAACCACAGCAACGCTCGCCTGACACTTCAATTACCCGGTATTGGTCGTGCTGTTCATCACTAACGATTGTCGCTGCGTTGGGCATTTTAAACCAACGCGTCACTTTACTAGTTTCCGCTTTGAGTTCCTCGTACTGCTGCGCGTCAGATGTTTCTATCACAATATTTAAATCATTTTCAGTTGCAAGTTGTTGCTCCTCTTCGATATTTTGTTCATCTTCTTCGTGTTCTTGTAAACTATCCTCGAGATATTCGATCAAGTATTCGCATGCGTGCTGTTCTGGTTCGTCAAAATAGCCATCTTTCTCATCGAAATCTTGCTTGAATTCGACGATTTCCGGATTCTCTAAATATTGTTCATCACTCGGATAATCGGTGTCTAAGG
>KI422809.1:0-16647 GCA_000473375.1 Anopheles culicifacies
GTCATTGTCAATTGTGTCACAGTCCACTGTCAATTAGGCAGTTGGCGTTTGTTGTCGTGAGTTCATTAATTATAGCTTAATTAGGAGCCGTAATTGAATCATTAGTGTTCGACACGGGGCGACACTCGATTTGGTTAACCTGTCGTAGAACACCAGACGACCACGTTTCCTCTGTTGCAGTCGACCCCAGGGTGGTGCTCTGGTGTAAGGCCTCATTGCAGTTGCAATAATGTAATTACTGTCAACGTGCATGTATGGGACACCAAGCTCGCACTGAGCTCAAAACCTGTTCCTGTCTCAAAGGATAACGAGACACGTGACGATGGTACAAGGAATGGTTGATTTTTGTGTACGGAACACGTGTTGAATATTAATAGAAAGAAGAATAAAAAAAAACAATTGATGCATTATAGAATTGGGCTTTCCTTTGATCTGCTTGCCTTGATTGAGAAAACTTAATGGGCACGGTTACTGCGAGACATGTCCAAAAACACCTTCGTAGTCCCTTTAAATTCTTCCCTATTCAGTGCACATTTAAAGCACACGCTGGTATGTGCTTAATACACCGATGAAGTAATAGAATTCCACACTCCACTTGGCCTTTGTGCGAAGCATCACGCTTGATTGAACACGTTTTTGCGATACAAATTCTACAATCAAATGAACTCCAATCGAATGCCGTGAAATACATTACGCGCTAGATGATTATGTTGAATACACCAACAACGAGAAAAAAAAATGGAAAACCCCGATGGAATGTGTCGGAAGCATTTTCGAATTAAATCGAGCACGAATTCGGCATGATTAACTCATGCTCGATAAATCACCTCATTTGTGTGGTGTTTATGTTTACGGTGACCCTATCCGGTTGTGACACGCCGTCTTGTGATATAGTGTACGGGAATGTGAAGCACATTCATCGAAGCAGAATGGACAGCATAACGATAATCATAAATTTAGTTCACTTTCATAGACCTCCCGCTGTTGGGGCTTCCATCACACAGGCACTTAGGTAGATCCCATCAGTACGCGTTCGTGCGAATGGACAATCGCATACAGGATGGTGGGGTGTGATGGGACTTGGAAAACAATCCTTTGATTTGGGTGGTACGTACGATAGCCCCCCGAAAGTGATAGGGGTTGTTCATTCCCGAATTCTTAGTCGATGATGCATAGATAACAAGGTTCGAAGTTATGGTGGTGTTTAAACCATTCCGACCACCTCGGTTGCAGAGCCTCGAGAGCACACATACCACAGAGCACCAATGCATTATAGATTAGAAAGTAATCAATTTGTCGGTGGCTGGTGGGGTATGTCGTCCAGAGTCGCTGGCATAACGTTCTTGGCTACCTGTGCCAGATGGTCTAGACTTGGCTAGATGTTTTGAACTCGTGTGGCTGGTTGGTTACAAATTTATGACTTGTTTTTGGCTCACATAAAACCCGTCGCCATCGTTGGCCTGTGTGCGGGAGACTGGAGAGCAAATTGGCATCTTGAGCTATTGACAAACTTTCGTTGCCCTACCGTGTCGTTGAACTCTCGTGTACACCGGGCACGTTGTGTAAATGTCACATCAAACTTCTGATCGGAGGTTGATGTTGTTTTCCGAGTCCCAACTCAGTCGTCCGTCACATTTTGTGTCCCCAAAGGACAACACACCGGAAGGAGAGCGAAAAAAAAAGCGGAGGGAAATGTATTGCAACACTGGCGAGAATTTTGAAGTGGTCTGTAAATATTGATTCGCCACATTTAAGAGGTTACCGGTAAGGGTGGATTCACAACGTTTGGCAAAACAAACGGTACCACCTTAGACGGTCCTTTTTGAAGGTGCGCCCGAAGGTGTCGAAGGACAAACTGAGCGTGTGGTAGAATGCTGTGAAAATTGATGCTGAACTCTGGTGAAGTCAACTCCATCGTGTAAGCGTGTATTACTGGGAGGCTAAAAAACGAGAAGTCACTCAAATATTTCATCTGGTCAAAGGTGTGTCCAGAGTAACATTACAATATCTGCTACATGCATGGCAAATGCTGCCAATATAAAAGAACCATGATCGTAGATCGAATAATGGTGTAGCCATTAATGGCACATCGAAACGATTTGCTTGGAGCCTGTGGGCAATGTCTAGCGCTTTTAACTGTTTCGCACACAATAGTCGTGGCCCAGAGCGCGCGTCTAATCGGTTTGTACCGATGGCTAATGATGGTGTTTGGAGTGGACGATTGTGTTGATTCTCATCGGTTGAAAGCAACGCATCGATGTTCAACCAACGGGTGGTCAGTTTTATGTTCTATCCAAGAGTCTGGTTCGTAGAAGGGGAAACTTTTTAACTAATCATCATCTGTATTGTGAGGATGGGTATTTTACTAAAGCTCGTAAATAATCGTCACGATCAAGAGGAGGACACACAGCGTGATGAAGGTCATAAAAATAGCACTTTTTTTTGGTTAATCTACCAAACTGGTATGTTTTGCGGATTCCTTCTGCCACAACCTGCCGCAGAGACAGGTTCTTATATGTGGTTGCGAATAAATATGAGCAAATGAGCAGAACCTGTTTGATTGTTGGCATTTTTGTAGAACAAGTTGAAGATTTTAAGAAATCAGATACACAGGTCGATGCACGGATAAGCACTTTTGTCGTCAACAGTATGTGCTACTTCCGGTTGCCGGATCCATGTCGTCCAAGTGTCGTGTGTCGTGTTGGCTTCATAATTTAGAATAAGCATTTGGCCGACTTTAAAGCCATTCTCGGTGTTTGAAGATGCAAATTCACGTTCACTGCATATTACCATACCCTGGAAGCTCTACTCTGCAAGGGCATAATCGTCAAGAAAGGAGCTTTGCATAAGGAACATTACCATAAGCGCCAAAAACTGGACCAAGCATGGGAGTGTTTGCCAAAGGAGCCCAAAGGCGGAAACATGACGATTTTTGGCACCGAATTCCGTCGCCATCGGATGGTCGCTGTGGCCTCGGTTCACAATGCGAGACCCGAGCGATATTTGAACAGAGAGCGGTCGAGATGCAAATGAAAAATCGATATCGCACTTTTCTTCCGCAAGATTTTTTTTCCCCCCGAGGCTATCGGCAGCCATCGGATAACAACCAATGAGGTGACGGGGCGGGAGGTCGAAAATGGCACGTTGCACTTTTTGCCAGTCAGCTCAGGTTGTGCGGTTTTTTCGTGTGTCACTTTTGGCTGGCGTTCGATTTTATTGGCAGGTTTGCGGTGCTACGATCTAGCGAAACCTGACGGATGAACCCACAACCCCTACCTAGACGTAGGCTTCGATCCGGGGTAAACCGAACAATTGTGTGATGGCAAATTTGAGTTGCCGCCTGATGTAACAAAACCATCTCCACCACATCGCATCTAGCCCGTTTCCGTTTCGGTTCCGTTGGTCAGTAAATTGATTACATTCTCTTCGGCGCAATGTGTTCGGTGAAAATCAATACGGGGAATCCGTGCCCGGGACACTGCTCACTCTACCTGTCACAATGGTCAGGTGGCAAAGTGTTGGGATGGGAAATGATTGACCTCCCGAAGCGGAAAACGAGAACTTGCAGAGAACTGTGAGAGCCATTTTGTGAAGCCTTTCGTAAAATGCTTTTTATGAATATTAATTGAGCGTCGACAGGGCACCACGGAGCGGTATTACAGGAGCAGGTACGAAAATGTCACACTGCAACTGGAATTCCATGATGGAATTAAATGCTAATGACAGTTCGGAGAGAACACTGTCCAGTACTGTTCGTTAGGAGGGTAGGCATCAAACATCAGCAGTTTTATGGTGATGTGGTAACGTGGTTCAATGTGGTGGTTACTGTAATGGCCATTAAATAATAGAAGAGATTTTAAATTCTGGTAAACTGGTTAAAATAATTTGCGAAAAAAAACGCGTCAAAAATTGTCAAAAATAAATAATACAACAGCATTTTGGCTAAAAACGGAACATTTCACCTAGAATGCGTTAGAATAGGAAAAAAAATGTCAAGACACGAGAATGACTGGACGGTTTTTAACTGGCCATTCATTCAGGAAGGGGCACAGTGTAAAGTGTATCATTTTGCCTCTAATTTAACACCCTATTCAGAGTGGCACGAGCAGAGAAGCAGAGCTAAAATTGAAGCCTTAATTGTACGTATTCACCCGATCGGGTGCGCAACGCTTGTTAGTCATCCAAATGTCCATTCGGCCATACTTTTTGCTCTCCACTAGTATGTTGGCGGGACACTCTTTTACTCGCTATTCCTTACATTGCGATGAGCAATGAGATAGCGTTTCCCAATCGGTTTGTTCGTTAAACCCGTTTGAACCGATGACGATGGATAGGATAGACCATCGCTTTCGATGGTTCAGTGAGATAAAACGGGGCGCAGAGGAATAAATCTACTGACAAGTGCCGCCTCTATAGCAGACGACCTTTGTCAATCTTTGTTTGCGTGTTACGTATGTCTCAACTGGTGACAATCAGTAATTTGGACGGATGGAAACGTTTAAAGTTCGGAAAGGATTCGAAATCCGATGAATAAATGAGATCCTACATGTAAACGCGTGACAGTTGTGTGTTGTTTAGTATACATGAATAGATCCGGGAGACCCGGGAATTATAGTTGGAAAAGTTACAGCCATGGGGTTGGGAATTAATTTTGAAAGCATCGATGTGGACTCCATCACATCCGCCATGGTTTCAATGCGATGTACTCAGGCATTCAGGCTTTACAGCCATTCCAATCCAAAAACTAGGGTTACGAATGCCGATTCTCGTTATGTAAATATTTCATCCGTGATAAGAGTGTAAAATAAAACGGCTAAGAAGTTAGCATGATGCTAAAACTCGAAAAACACATGCAGCGAATACAGATCAGGATCAGAATGCACTGATGATACGAAAGCTATCGAATGCATTCGGCTCATTAGTTCCAGTGCGATGTACAACATGTACACGGGCAACACGGACAGTGTGTGCAGTGCGATATTTCTTCATCATTACGCTCTGAGTTTATTTGCGATGTAGAAATCGCAGCAAGAGTACAGGGATCAATTATTATAATGAATAAAACATAAAATTTATTGGAACTGAGGTGGAAGGAAGCGTCCAGGTTTTTGGTCGTCAGGATAATTGAGATGAATATTTGGTGTATCGTTATTCAGCACCGTCAGGCAGGGGCAGTGATATTCCCGAACGTTGTGTATTATTTTGAATAGTTTAACCGCAAAAGTCGAGACCGCTTCCGGCGAAAGCTTTCCCCGTCCATCGAGCATTTTTCGGCTAAGCAATTATCATCTGTCCGAGGTTTACGGAACTGTGTGAGGGGAACTCGTTTTGAATGGCCGAACCTCGCGAATGAGAAATCATCATCTCCCGATGGTTCCGGTTGGTCCTGTATATACCCACAGCGTGCACTGAACAGGGTGCCATGGTACATGTGGTACTGGGCACGTCTCGGCGGCAATTCCAACCCGGACGGGATGGGATATGTACCGTCAAGAACATACACATGTTTTCCCATCCGAATTCTGATTGGGGATCGGTGTATCGTTCTGCTCCAGATCCCGGTGCGGTCAGGCATATGAGACATCCGAGACGGTTCGGACCGATGGACAGAGCAAAATGGTGCTGCATTCCAATGCACTTTACGTGAAAAATAGGTGAAGAGGATCAGTATGGGAATAGGGCAAAGTGGTAACAAAAAAAAATCCCACCTCCCGGATATCGCTATCTCTCCGGTCCGGTGTTCGATGTTCGCACGGTTGCTCGTATTCTCCGGCTCTTGATATGCATGCGATGCACCGGTAGCTGCAGATGATTGGCCGACGGTGTTCGCGGTTCGGTTCCGGTGTTGATTGTGTATGTGTACCGGAAATCGAGCTACCGTTTCCGAGTAACGTGCCGAAGGCTGATGACGCTGCAGCAGGAGGCAAAGTTTCGTGATCAACCGGGAGGAAGGCTTCCACATGGCACTGATAAATGAGGAGACAATAGCGGAAACTTCGAAAAAGTATGATGAAAATTAAGCAGTGCATAGTAGTAGTGCTTTCCTGTCCGGTGGTGGTAGTGGTGGTGGTGAAGAGTCCACACAAACTCACACACCCTTTAGTCCGCATCCGTTCGCTAGCAAAGAAACGGATGCTGAAGCTTCAATGAATGCCAGCGGTACAGGTTTATCCATTTTCCGACCGATTTCATACGCCATTTCGACTTAGGTTTGGCGGAACGTTTACCTGCATTCGTGCCGGGAGACGGGGAAGCAGGGGGCGAATGGAAAGTAGGCAAAGGACTCGCGACCACTATTCAATGAATTCAGCATTAAAACAATTCACATCGGGATCGAATGGAATCGAATTTGGCAGCACAAGTTTCGGTAAAGTTTTTTCTCCTAGTTTTTCTTTTTCAAAACCCACTTTTGCGATCTCGTATCTGCGAATGTGTATGTTCATGTTTGCAACCATTGGCCACATTTCAAATGCTGATTTTATACCGGACAGCCAAACTCGATACAACCGCTGTATCGCTGTATGAGGCTGTTGGAGTAAATGTTACCATTCAACGGCAAACAAGAAGCATCGGAACAAGGAACGGAGAGGAAAATATTTCCTAACCATTGCTTGCGATGGAGAATGTGAAGAGTTTGTGGTGGAAAGATCGGTCCGGAATGTGCTTATAAAGCGACCGCGACCGTATGTTGGGCAGGGATCTGTTTTTTTAGGAATGTGAGGGGGTTAATCTGACATTTGAGCGGAAAGTGTGGAGTGGAATCTGCACCGTACGCCGTAGATGGATTTTGCCCTTCCATATGCAGTAGTGGCGTTGGAACATTTTTCGCCCGCATACACACCACCGGGTTCATGTGTTTTTGCGCGCCTGGTGGTGGGAGCTTTCTGATCGGATGCCAAAAATATTGCACCCACCCTCCAGAAAGTTGTGCAATGAGCGGAAGAAGAAAATGCATTTCGTCCAGAGCTGGACGGCAGGGCAACGCTGGGGATGCGCTGGGAAGGAATTTAGAACAAACACAGTGCAGCTTCCACTTTGGCACACGAGCTATGGTTTGGAGTGCCCGAATGTCAGACCGGTGTATGGACTTTAGTGATGCGGTATGTGGGTTAGTGAAAAGTTTCGAAGGTTTAAAGTGATCCTGTCGACCGACGACCGGCACCAGCAGGAAGCGAAAGAATGTCTTGAAGGCATGATCGTTTTGGGAGCCAAACTCTTTTTCCGGCATCTTCGCTGCTGTCTGGCGGTCGTCTAGCGCCTGTGGGTTGTGGCTGCCACTGTGAAGAGCTCCATATTTGGCCACCGTGTAGGATGGGCGTCCTTCTGCGCTTCGAATCGGCAGCTGAACGAACCGTTTTTCTTTCCGAATCGATTCTCCCGAAGGGTGGTGAGGTTTGGAGGACGCGAAGCAAACCTTAACCTACCCAAATGGCCACCAGGGCTACGGAGCAACACCGATAGTGGCGTGTTTTTCCAGACTGTTTGTTTATCGAGCGAGTGTACAGTGTGTAGGGTAGTGTTTTCGTTTTTTGATTTTTCGTTTTAGTAAAACGGCATCGAAATTGGTGATGCAATTTTGACGAGCGACCGCCCGATGGTTGACCGACTTTGGGTTTGAATATTTAAATCTTCTCCCCCCAACCTCTTTCTCCTTGGTGGTTAGGTAGCAGCATCCTTCGCATTCGTTTGCTGCAGAGGTTGGATCGCTTTGTTGTAAGCGAATCCATTGGAAGGAACTTGTCTGCTGCATAATTCATGCAGTTAGTGAAATTTTAAAATTCCATTTAGAAATTTTAGGACACCTGTTGGGGGAATCGGAACAATCCCAGCCCTAGTTGAGTATGTTTGAGAATGTGTATTGTTTTCGTTTGTTTTTGCCGTGCCACGTTCGATATGCATTTAATTTATGCACATACTAACTTTTATACACACTTTTGTTTTATTTCTATTTCACAGGTAAGCAGTTCGTTTCGTTTGTTTCATATCCATCGTCACAGTACGTATTACTAACTTTTATTTGATTGTGTAAACTAGTGGACAGGTATTCGTGCAAATAAAAACAATAACATTACGGTTCGTTTGGGAAGAATATTAAATTATCATATTCAGACAATATTAAAAACATTTCTAATGAACTGCTAGCTGTCAGTATCTTTTCCCCAAGAAGCTTACCGTTGAAGGAGCATAAATCAGTGGAAAACGATAAGCTCCCAAACTGCTCGAACTTTTTCTACACACATGATACCAAAGTGGGTGGCATGATACTGACACAAATTGAGGCAAAATGTGTGTTGCATATTCTGCTGACGTGCTGCAAAACTGCGCGTGCTGAAGCACATATTTCAACCCGGTATTTATGTATCTTTCCCATGCACACGGGACAAGATGAGATGAAGCAAAAATGCAATTTGAAATGCATTATATTGTGAGTTTTGCTGCTAGGTTAGCGAAGGAAGAAAAGGATACTACTAAGATGACGACCTCCTTAATCCACTCCGGGCCGCCTCCGGGTACGATGAAAACGTCGTGATCGTATGCTACGCCTTGGGTGGAGAAAGTCACGTGCGCCATATTTTGCTACTGTGCGGACCAAGACACTGTTCCAGAAGTGGGGAACCGACCGACCACCAGTTGAATGTTGAATGCGATTCATCTTTCGCGAACGCAGGAAATTACGTTTTTATGAGGATTGATAGTGGCGTCCATAGCGAACAAATTTCAAGCGGCGGAACAAATCCTGCCACCGGAAGCTTAGGCGGAGTAAGATTGTCCGCCCCGGTTGAATAAATCACCAATCAGCAACAGTCTGTGTCGGAAGCGTTAGCTACGGCGGTAATGTCGTTATCGATGACGTTACGCCGTGAAACACTTGTTTTCCTTTCGAACGCAACTGGCCAATTTTTATACTTAAAATAATGAAAAGGGGACGACTAACACCTTCGACCGTATTTCTATTTCCGTTAGCATGCTAATCAGTGAGATTGGATCATTCGACACGAAGCCAATCAGAGGGATTGGACTAACCAAAGTTAGAATAACTCGCAATGGAGAGGGTTGATTGGTTGTTTCCGGAGGAAGTACGGGCGGAGGGTTGCGTAGCAGGTAAAGTCCCCTTGAGTGATGAATGTTTAATGCTTAATCGACAAGTTGACGAAAACGTTCGTTTCCCATCGACGAAGAATCGTCGCTTAATGTTTCGTTTTTAATCGACCTGTAGAATAATAATAATTTGCATTATTTAAGCATATTGTGCATATTGTAGCAGTTCCCCGTCCATATAATGACTCAAAAGTAGAACCCAACGTAGACATTCGCAACGGTTTTTGTGCTTCTCACTGGGAGGCAAGCCAAGTGGAACAGAAAATCTAATGGAAATCGTCATGAATATATAACGAGGAAAATTGACTAAAATTTTAAGATCGTACCGTGCGGGTCCCATGCAGGAGCGCATAACGAATTAGCTGAAAAAAGGCCATGCCTATCCTTTCCGTTGCAATCGTTCACCGTTTCATGTCGCTCCGTCACATGGTTCACATTCGTTTTATGTGCGATTTTTGAGTAAGTTTAAGCGAACAGCCTCGAGGGAGATTTAATAACACTATCCAGTGTGTGAGCTCGGAGGGAGGGTCGGCTAGTAGTGTGTGTGTGGTCTAATGACGGGAAACACGAAGGTCGGAAATTTACGTTTTGAGGTAGATGCTTCGGTCGACCGGTGTTTTACGCTCGATATTGCGCACACTTGCCTAGCCGTGGCTATCGTTCAGTACTGCCCAAGCGGCGATACCGATAGTAGCGACACATCTTTCAAATGAGCTAGTCTCATATGTATATCCATTAAAATGTGGTACACTTTCAAAGTTTAATGAAGCACAGGGTGTCGTACGGAAGCTATCATGCCTTGCTACCAAATGCATTATGTTCGATGTAGGCCACCTGGGGGAATTTGGAATGCCTGGGTGTTGGTGCGGCTGTTAAAAGCGTTCCACAGGGAAAAAAGACTTTTCATGGTATCATCTTGTGATAGCACATATTTCAGAATGAATGCTAGCCTTTCGGTTCCTCCTGTAGTACTCCAGGTGCAAAAGGCTCCATGATTGGGCGTATGTGTCACAGGCGTTTGATTGCAGGCTCACAACTGAGGAGTGTTCCTAGAAAATTAGATGCAGATGCAATTACTCCCTCAATGTCTTTCTGAAGTGTGGCGAGGACGTTTTCCTTCGATGTCTCTATTACTCTTTTTGTAGCAAATTTCCATGGCGAAATCCTTGGAGCTTTGATTCGACAGATTGATTAATTCAATTAGAGATACCGGGTTGCTTCAGGGAGCAAGAACAAAAAAAAGAAATGATTTATCCGTTAGTTCGTTATTGCTCATTTCAGCTCCAGGACTGATGATTCGAACAGAAAAAAAGTGTGGTTAAATGCATTGCGTGTTGTGGCACCAGAATGTCAGTAATCATGAAAAACAATCAGAAAAAAGGCATTAAATGAACTCTTGTGGGGGGGAACTGTGAAACGCTTGGTCCCCCCTTTAGATTTTGATTCAGTTATGCTTCATGATTGCGAGGAATTAATTATGGAGTAAAAAAAAACTGAGATGGGGCAGAAAATCCATTTCGACTTCCACAACTAGTTAAAGAATTAGTTAAATAATTGAAGATATACAAGAAACCCTGCAACTCCGATAAGGCGTGTCGATAAGACGGTTTAACGTTCTCAATCGATGAGACAGTTGAAAATTAAATTAGGCGTGAAGACATGCGTCGTATAGTATACTTTTAGGCTGCGTGTAACGGTAATGAACAGAGTGATTAAGAGGTACGCGTTTTCAACCGCGCTATTAGCTGAAACTTTTCCTTCATTGATCAATCTACTTGCTTGCGTACGATACTCAGGAAGTAATTGATCTGTATGATATGATTAATACTTTTAAACGAAAGATGAATTGTATTGATAATTACTAATGAGAGGTTCGTTGAACCAATAGAAATCAAATTCGAAGCGAATCAATTTTGTGCATAGCGAAACGTCTTTGTTCTCAAGTTTCATAGGGGCGTGTTGTGTTATTTATGCACAAACAATACCTTTTATACTATTCCAAGAAACAGTATAACGTAATCATTCTGAATGACTTTTTAAAGTCACGAAGAAGAAGAATACTTATCCGGTAGGCTTGTTTGCAAAAAATGGCACCATCGTACAATAGGCTTGTTTTTGCGAGTGATACACAATAAGAATTATTATGTAGAGACGATATTGCGTAGGATGGCATTGCTAGATTTTGACGTATATAAGAAGGTCGATCTGTTGCGAATTTTCTAATTCCTTTACAGTAGTGAAGGTACCGAAATGAAGCGAACTTTCGCCACAATCGTGGCACTTCTAGCCCTGACCGGGCACGTGTGTACTGGAATCGGAATAGGTGGCGTTTCAGTTGGTCCGGTCACAGTGCCTCCAGTCACGGTATCTGTTGCTCCGGTAACTGTACCACCGGTAACTGTCGGACCTATTTCAGTATCGGTCGCGCCTGTTACTGTTCCGGCAGTGACTGTTCCACCCATCACTGTTTCGATTCCCACGGTTACAGTACCCCCTGTTACTCTTCCGGTGACAATCCCAGCGGTAACCGTACCTCCAGTAACGCTCCCCGTAACGATTCCAACACTGGCAGTTACGGTGCCAACTATAGGAATCACAGTTCCAACGTTGGGAGTTACAGTTCCTACTTTGGGAGTGACAGTTCCTACTTTGGGAGTGACAGTGCCATCTGTTGTTCCTATATTAGGCTCAGTAGCTGGAATATTGACCACAACGACGACTGCTGCCCCAACAACGACTACTAAGGCACCTGACAGTACTGTAAAATTCAATATCGGTGGCAGTGAGTATCGCAGTTTAGAAACTTGGTTGATTAATACAGTGTGATATGACTTCAACAATATACATTTGCATTGTAGGTATTCTAACAGTTGCTGCTTCCGATATATCAACAATCGCAGCTATAATTCAAGCTCTGCAAGCATCAGGAACTACAACTACAGTTGCTGCAACCACTACGACAACTCCTAGCCCGACTACAACGACTACAGCTGCAACCGCTACAGCTGCAGCCATTACAACTACTGCCGCTGTTACAACCACAACGGCAGCAGCAGCGACAACAACAACGGCGGCAGGAGCAACTACAACTACCGCAGCAGCTACAACAACGACTACGGCAGCTCCTACAACAACTGTTGCACGTTCAGTTGCGATTTCTATTACGATTAACTATAATGGATCGTCCGTAATTATCGTATCCGATAATAGCTCACTACTGGCATTGCTTACTCAGTTGATGAATCAACTATCCTCGTCAACTACAACGGGAACTACAACAACGACGGCAGCGCCTGCAGCAGCTGTCACAACGAGCGCGAGCGTAGCTGCATCGACAACTACTACTCGTCCGGGCGGTTGTAACAGACATGACCACGGGCACTTTGGATTTGGATTTGGTGCAAGAATTGGTATCGGTGGCCCAGGCGGTGTTCTAGGTTTTGGTGGAGGAATTCGCATCGGTAGACCACCGATCGCACCGCTTGCTCCGCTGGTCTCATCGACTCCGATAGTTCCATTTGTCCCGGTTGTTAATCCTATTGGACTCGTTGCCAGACCGGTGTTGACTGCTGCCGGACGAATAGTGAATGGAATAGGACAAGGTATTAGCAATATTGCAGGAGGAATTGCAAATGCGGCCGGTACTTTGCGAGGAGCAAGTCTTTCAGCAGGAGCAGGTCTTTCAGGAGGAGCAGGTATTTCTGCTGGAGTCGGATTGGGTGGTGGATTTGGCATAGGTGGGGGTATTGGTTTGGGCGCCAGAGGCGGTGTCGCGCTCCTGGGCTAAATTACCAAAATTGCAATAAACAGTTACTCGCGATTTTGAAATTATTTGGAAATCAGGTAGACACTAAAGGAATAATCTTTCATCCGAAGGGAGAAATGTTCGATTGACGTTGCGCATCCTTTAGCGTCTTAAGTAAATTTTTGTCTTCTTCTTCTTCTACAACCCCAAGAGACCCCAGTCTGCTTCCGTGACTTGTAATTACCCGCTACAGGAAAACCAGTCCTGCGTACCCGAGAACGGTTCGGATGGAACTTAATCCTCGGTACTGCTGTCGGATGAAGACGGGTGCATGCGATGCTACCAAGCCATTCCAAATTAAAAAAAAAACTTTTTTTCCGCAGTACCACCAAAGAACAAGCTACGTATTGATACATTGATGTGTTTATGTACATTGCTAACACACGTTTGTCAAACAATTACGTGTGACGTAAATTGCGAGGGATGAACTGTTTTTATTTTGCGGCGACCTAATGGGTTAATGGTATCGGTACCGGGCCTTCACACCATAGACTGGGGTTTAAATCCCATTCGGACTGTCCCCACGTAGCATGGACAGACTATCCTGCTACGTGGTACATTAAGTCTGATACGTTTTTATTTTCGGTTTATGGCCCTTTTAAGTGCATTAACCATGTGGAACAATAATGACATGAAGTATTTAACGAAAGTGTTCTTGTTTAGGGAATTGTAAAACAAACATGTGCTAGCTAAGCATTTATTATTAGACTATCAGAATATTGTATTATTTTATTTGTTTCGATGAAATGAAAAATACTCAAGATCTCAAAAGAACCTTTCAAAGTGGGGAGAATGCCACCATCGATCGTGCCTCCACATAAGGCTTAGCCAAGAAGAATATATGTTCGCGTATCGTACTCCCGTTTGTTTATTCCCTACGATGAGGAGTTGATACATAAAAACACAACAGGTCGGTTGAAGGTTTGTCGATCAGCATCGCATAATGGCGATTTTTATAGTCTAGCTTTTTTGGGGTATCAAAGGGAACAATTATATCATGTACGTGTTGTGTGCAAACTAACTTCGCAACATTCTAGACAAAATATTCCTGAACGTGTCTGCGTTGTACAATGAGCCGAGTTGTTCTTCAAATTGGTTTAATTGTCCAATTAATGCAAAACGGAGAAACTTGCAATAAATATCTTACACCTGAAGATCAATGTTAAGTCGTTCAATACACCAAGGTCGATGAATAATTAATTCTTTTGATTTTGTACCCCAGACAGACTTCTGTTCGTTACGGATGTGTAGAAGTTTTGTTTGTTTTATATATTTTGGTAAAAATGTAGCCATGTGATGGTTTTGTTTTTCGTAAATTCTGTATATAAAGCAAGTGGGTGATTATTAGATAGTAGCATTCAGTATCTAGTAGCATTTGTATCTTGTTCAGTATCTTGTATCGCACTCGTAGAGAAAATGAAGAAGAACCTAATGTTAACGTCTATTTTGGCAGTATGTCTGCTAATAAGTCAAGTGCTGGCTACTACTACTCCGGATCCAATAACTACAACTACCACCGAAGTCCCAACGACTACTACAACGGAAGCCCCAACGACTACTACAACGGAAGCCCCAACGACTACTACAACGGAAGCCCCAACGACTACTACAACGCTTGCCCCAACGACTACTACAACGCTCGCCCCAACGACTACTACAACGCTTGCCCCAACGACTACAACAGTGGCTCCTATCACCGTAACTGTCACTGTAAATGGTGCTAGTGTTACTGTATCCTCTACCAATAACTCTTTGGTGAACGTAGTTCTGCAAATAATCGCTAGTTTGACTTCAACAACTACTACGACCGCAGCCACTACCACAACAGCGGCAACAACTACTACAACGACCACTGCTGCAACGACTACTACCACGGCTGCAACAACGACTACGACTACTGCCGCCCCAACAACGACTACGACTACTGCCGCCCCAACAACGACAACGACTACTGCTGCTACTACTACCACCACTACTGTAGCTCCAACGACAACAACCACTACAGTAGCGCCGACCACAACCACCACTACTACCGTTGCTCCAACCACAACGACCACCACAGCTGCAACTACGACCACTACCAGGCGTACGTGTGGTACACGTTTGCCAGTCGGAGTTGGTGGTTTGAGAGGAGGATTCGGTATTGTAGGTGGGCTTGGTCCACTTGGCTTTGGATTGGGTGTACGAGGTGGAATTGGTGGATTTGGAGCACCACAAGTCGGAGGATTCGGGATCTTACCAGCTGTTGGCAACGTTGCACGCACCCTTGTTGGCACTGGATTGAACGTGGCCGGATCTGCTGCAAATCTAGCTGGAAACGTAGTTGGTGCAGTGGGCAACGTTGCGGGAGGATTAATAAATGGATTGGGCAACGCTGCGGCAGGAATCGGCGGTGGATTGAATGCAGGGCTAAACACTGGTTTCAACACAGGATTTAACACGGGACTAAGCGCAGGAATTGGCGCCAGAGCTGGTTTCGGTGGAGGACTTAACAACTTCGGAGGAGGCATCGGTGGAGGTTTCCGCGCGAGTCTTATTGGTTGAGCGGTTTTACTGCCTCTAACCATTCTTGAAGAAACTGAAACATAAAATGTATACAATGCAAATAGATAATATGCTCAACAGAAAAATAAAGAATCCATGCAACGAACATGCACGTTTTTAATTGAATTGAAGTTTTACACGGTTTATTGAAGTTGTGCGCATGATCTCAAATCTGAGAATTAATACAAAATAAACAAATGAATTGTTAACAATGGAGAATGCCCGAGATTGAAAACCTTTTTTTGTCGTATAATACACGAAATAGTTATTTTGCTTTGTTGTTATAGATATAGTTTTTCAACCATTGTTCAGAACATATATGAGGCGTAATTTAGAAAAATTTGACTAAATTGAATGATCTTTTTTATTCGATTGTTATTCGTAAATGTGTGGTACTGTTTTGAATGCTGCAGTAGTTCTAAAATACTGTCAGACTTGTTTAAAATGATACCAATAAAGAGTTTTTTTGTATCATCTATGGAACTTTGCACGATCGAAAGCGGTTCATACTAAACTATACAGGTATTGACGTGATCGATCGGTCGATGTATTTCGATACTGTTCTGACTATAATGACTTTTCATTCATTGAAGAAAGTGTCTCATATATGGTTTGTTCGTGCGAAAAGCATAACAATGAATACTGTTATTCACGAATCCATCTGCCGATAGTGATGTCAACACGTGCTTTATAGCTGTTACATTTGAGTACGCACATGTGCTGAACTAGGTGTATATAAAGAGGTTTAAAGTCCTTCAGTCTTTAGAACCTATCCTTCGATAGCAGCCGTGTAGTGAACAAAATGAAGAACTATCTGGCTTCTTTGGTGCTCGCCGTGTGCCTGCTCACCGGCCCAGTCGCCAGTCAATCTGCCACGGTTTCAATCAATATTGGAGGAAGTAAGTGCCACAAAGTGAAATGTGAAACGGTTGTGATTGTATTTTGAGGACTAATACAAATTTGTTCAATTAAAAAAAATCCTAGGTACTATCACCATAGCATCGTCCGATCTTTCGACGATTTTAGCTATTATAGCAACTTTGCAAGGATCAACAACAACAGTCGCTGCAACTACAACAACAGCGGCGGCAACTACTACAACGGCTGCCACGACCACAGCACCAACTACTGCCCCTACGACCGCACCAACAACTGCAGCTACTACTGCTGCGACTACGGCTGCCACAACAGCAGCCACT
>KI422809.1:28573-49351 GCA_000473375.1 Anopheles culicifacies
GATGGAGCATTAAATTTGAATTCCGTTTGTCCTTTTTCCGACGGGCTCTTTGGTGTGGGGGGGTGAGGGCGGAGACCCATCAGCATCGACAAGTTGACGGTTTGACTGCGAGCACAGGAACAACGGCGTAACTCAACTTCAAGCAGCAGAATCGGTTGTAACGACGTACATCGGTGCGGGAATACTGAAATGTTGTTGTTCAAGTGTACTTGTAAGGTTTTTGCGTTTGTTCAGCAAATTGTTTCGAAAATTGTTTGCCATTCGTATGTGTGCCAACGCGAAAAGTGGCGGTGTAAACAATTGAATAAAAAATGAATCCGCTTATGGCGTTTAGTGGTGCTGATGCCCGCGCGCGCTGAGGGAGGAACTCGGCAAAGAATGCGGAAAAATCAGGAAAATTTTGGCAATGTGTTTGAAGTACGAATGAGCATAAATGGAGAAGTTCTGACATAGTTCTGACTACGCGCCATTCGGATTTCGGGAGGATGCTATTGGTTTTGTTGTAGTATTTTCACAACACAAACGAATGTGACGTTCGGTGAGTGATATTCTACGTAATAGCGATGTAGATCAACGCCACCTGTATTGCGAGGAGTCGAAACCTCATAAAGTATGGATAGTTTCCTTATTTATCCTATAAATCTTTGTAACATTTAGTGCCGGGAACTATCAAAGACAAGCGAAACAGAAAATTCCCTCGAGGGCATACGAACTTCATCGTGGCATCAAGGTAGGAAAAACTTTCCCGTGCACCGTTTTCCTTATTTCATCTTTGTTTTAGTTTCATCTCGATCATCACGCAGCCGGGAGCGCCGGTGAACGCCATGGAAATAAATTACATTTTTCTCCGTATGATCAGTTCACTCTCCACAGTGCCCCAGTTCCGTTGGAACCGTTTACGAACCGTGGCCGAGACAAATGATAACACACCGTGTAACACGTGGGGAAGAGCTGAACCGAAGCAGCAACAGCAAAACTGTGTCCGCGAAAGGTGCCGAGGTGGAAAATGACGACAAGAAAAGCTAGCTCCCAGCTAGTGGATATTCTGGGGGTGTGTTTTTCCTGTCTATTTTTTGCTTTTTCCTTTCCATCATGGGAAGTTCCTCTTTCGTGCGCTCTATTTTTTCGCCTGCCCCAAGTCCTCCAGCAAGTTCTGATCGCCGTTGGACGTGGGATATTCCTACCGGCATCGGATGCGAGGTAGCATTTTTCACTGAAACCATACGCGCGAGGCCATAAGGGCAGCGCGGCCAAACGGACCGCACCGGGATTGGGTAGGTGGAAGGTAACAAAAGCGGTGAACTTTTGCCGCCTCCATCTCGGAATGTCTTCAAATGCCGGCTCAAGGGAACAAACCGCTCGTGGAGACTGAATCTTTCGCGTGTTTTTCCATCATTTTTTTCTCCTGGCGCAATGTTGGCGTGTTTCCACTTCAACAATGTCAACTTTTTGTTGCGAACCCTGCTAGTAGTGGCCGTAGATGTCAGTTGCCGGGGTCGTTTTTGTGCTCTTTTTGGTTTGCTGCTGCCTGCCACCGAGGGACGGTCGAGAGACCTGATGACAGTAACTCCCGCACCCGCACTAGTGGGGATCCAAAATGGCGATGAAAATGACAGGAATGTCAGTACGTTTTGTCTCGGTTATTTTCATCATAGTTGTTTCTTGTTGTGTTTCTTCATGGGCCTTCTATCCCTTTGCGCTCGCGTTTTCCGCTCGGTGCTCCGTGGCAATGCTTTCCATTTTCTTTATCACACCCAGTGCGCCGAGACATCGTCGAAAGTTGTACCTGTTATTATAAACTGCAAACTCCATACTATTGTGCAGAGCTCAGGGAAGTTGCTCGGGTCTCGTGCCCGTCCTTATCCTCAAGTTGTCCCGGAGGAGTTTGAATATTTTCTTACTCTTCCCGCTTCACACTCACACCTGAAATTTTGTTGCCGTGGGGGT
This sequence comes from Anopheles culicifacies, assembly GCA_000473375.1. Taxonomy (NCBI): domain Eukaryota; kingdom Metazoa; phylum Arthropoda; class Insecta; order Diptera; family Culicidae; genus Anopheles; species Anopheles culicifacies. The sequence continues at coordinate 30,521 of KI422809.1, forward strand.
GAAAAAAAGGAAAGCGGGAAAACTCGGAGAAAATGTAATCTCGTTCGATAGATGGATGAATGATAAAATTGTATGACCCAATACACTCCCGCTTTCCCGGTGCTGCCGGTGTTCCGTGTAAGGCGTGACAGTTCCTTCCATGAAGGGCGTTTAATGCAGCTCTGCGCGGGTGTGGGAGTATTTGTCGATTGCATTTTACCGGCACACGAACTGCGTTGCCGGAGCAAAGTTTATGATAATTTTAATTAAGCACTCGAAAGACAGAAAACGCACCGGCGAAGAAGAAACGACGGGGTTTTAGAACAACGCTTCGCAATTACTGCGCCGTGCGAGATCGGCAAAACCCTCCGTAAGCCTGTGCTGATTTATTCAACCGTAAATCTGAGGTGAAAAGTTTGCTCTTTTTTTGCGGTTCCGTACCCTTGTTCTGAGAGCGAGATTGTGTTTCGTCTGTGTTTTTTTTTTTTCGTTGCGTTTGTAATTTGCTGCAAAGTTAATTGCAAAGTTAACATGCTCAGCTCCCCGGCCGGCCTAAGCGCGAGTAGACGATTATCATAAATTTTATTACGAAGCGTTTGGAACGGTGAAAGATACGATGGCGCGAGCAGGGAGGGGATGGGGGAGTACCAACCTGCAGCAAAGAGTGCAATTGAAAAGGACGTATTAATGCGGGAGGGTTAACTCATGCTGTGCTGCAGTATTTATATACATTTTTATTCAGTCGGGCATAATTATACAACTTGGTTCAGATTTATTTTTTTGACGACTCCGACAGACGACAGACTTTCTGCCTACTGGTCATATTTTTAAATTTACGAGGCATCTCCATGGCACGCACCCACCGCAGCCCTTTAAATGGTTCTTTAATGGTTTATTTATAAACTTCCGAAAGCGATCATCTTCATCTTTATCGTATCGGCAGGTTTACCACAGGTAGCACTAACAATGGACGACGCCCTACCGATCGGGTCAGCATCGCAACAACATTGGAATTAGCATATATGCATCCAATTAAAATGTTTCGTTGCACGTCATCATCGGCATATCGGATCGGGGAGGAATCGATTTGTTTGCATCGAAGGCGAGATGGCTACTCCGCATGAAGACATCAGCATAATGCTTCGCGGCGGTGCCACTTTTTGGGTCAATTTAATCTCATCACATTCCACTCGAAACAGGCCCGCGAACTAGTCGGCTATCTTTCAGCACGTGTTTAAATACGAATGTTTTTATCTATCGACTTGCCGCCGCCGTGCTCTACGCGCTCAGCAAGATGCTGTCCCGATGGGTGGAAAGTAATAACATTAAATTAGAGCAAACTGATGATGGATATGAACGAGGCGATAAAAATGCATAACTACCGGGGAGAACCGTACGGTTGGGTGTTGGAATGCCGAATAATGCATCGATTTGGATCAGCAAAGCTATTGATCGGCCGCAGGCAATCAGGGCGAAATGTTAATAACACATGCATTGGACAATCGTTTATAGCATTATGCGTTTGGATCACCGTTTTCAACAGATGTGCCAATGGATGAATATGGCGGACCTGGACTGGCGGTACCGTTTAAAACGATCATCGCCGAATGGCCGAATGCTGCGAGGCTCTTAAGTTAGACATAGCTAGTTTAAATTTTGGCTGGCGGCTTCCGGCAAATTATGCTCCTCGGGCAAGCATCGTTCGACCGAATTCGACTTTCGGAAGGGCAATTGGAAGCAAACGTGCTGCAGATCTTTCCCGTACGGATCCCGATGATCGCTTGAGATGCAAGCAGTTAATTGAATTTCCACACGAAACGCTAACGACGACGGACAGTTCACAGGGCGCATGGAAGGAGAATGGGAGTGAGATATGAGCGTATGTGTTTGTGTGCGTTATAGAATGTCCGCCGAACGAGCCTAATGGACCCGTTGTTTCAGAGTGCTCAGCTCGAGAAGTGCCTCGAATGTCTGGCCAAAGATAAAGATGGACGTCTTATCGTGATTTCCAATTAAGATTAGTATTTATTTTGTGCCGTGGCCATCGTTGCGACCAGCGCTGCACGTGCGACTGTGTGCAGTTGCAGAAGGAGAATCCGGAACCACGGCGTGCGTTCCCGGACCGAGGTGTTAAGTGATAAGAGCAAAAGGGTTGCCCGAGGCTTTCTGCGTCCATTTCGGAAGGGGCGGATCAACATTGATTGAATTCAATGGATTCTTCCCGTTGTCGGAGTTTCGCATCAAGGAGATGAGCGGTCCACATGAGGTTCGTCTCTGGCAGTGTTTAGGGTTTGTTTTCGAATCGGTTAGGACTCGCTCGCTGAAGTACGCACCGAATTAATTATATATGTTATGTTAATTGCAGCATGGGAAAAGGAACATACCATGCCGTGCGGCGGCACCATCAAGCGTCCGTTCGGGCTCTTTATGAAGTCTTGGATCGGTAACGTCCGGCGGGAATGCTTTCAGTGCGAACCACAAGTCGTAGCAGCAGCCAAGAACTTAATCTCCAACTGCCAAACGAACCATATAGGCAATAGGCGTCCCATTTTATGCAGAGTCCGATCTTTCCCCCGAACACACACGCACAAAAGACAACGCAGCTTTGTCCGCTTTTGTGAGCATTTTTTTATGACAACACCATAAATTCAATGTTCATAAATTCACGTCATTTGTGCACTCGGTTAGGGGGCGTTCTTAAATGACCAGCCTGGGATTTTCTGTATGTGTGTGTAGGATCTTCAATATTCTGATACCGCCTGCCGTTGAAAATATTTCCCACCCCTCGGTGGGGGGAGATGGTAATAAACTCGTGCAATTCCCGAGCCTCCGTCACGAATAGTTTATTTTCGATTTTCAAACAATGTACGCGCGCGTGTGTACCGCCTGTATCGCCATGTGCTTCACCGTTGGGAATGTGTTTGCGTTGGAACAGCGCCAATGCCGCCGGAGCGGATTGTGCCATTTAATTATGCTTTCGAATAGGTTTATGTGCTGTTGCTGGACGTTTAGCAGCACGATGTGGAGTGATTTGAGTATCATTATTATCGACGGTTTAACGATTTCTTCATCACCACCATGCCATGCGAGTGGCGCGAGGTCCTTTTTATGTGTCGAGCTAATTTGGATTTATACTGTACTCGTTTTTTTGGCATCTGGCATCGAAAGCGATTCGTGTAAAGCATGAAGTACGCTAGGGGTATTTAAAGTGTACTTTATTTATACGACTAAAGCCATCACTTAATATCTGTGATTATAATGCTGACCAAAATTGATGGCTAGGTCATTTTAAATTATGGTAAAATTATACAAATTTCTTCTTCGCTACAAAATATGCATGTAATGCAAATGAAAATCCCGGTTCCTTGTGCACCGGTTCCATTCGTTGTTTTGACTTCTGTTTGAGTGTTTCGACTGCCATCAACATTTCATCACCTTTCACCGGCATTTCACTCCCCCATTCGACGTAGCACTGCTCGTAAATTGCTACGTTCCGATGCTCCACAACAAAACCGTTTTGCGTTCTCGGGGAATGGAATGAGCTCCTGCAGTTGCCGTGCACCGCTCGTCCCGGACATTGGTTCATTCATGTGTTTGGAGCGCCGTCTGGTGTGTTTTGGGCAAGCAGCAGCAGCAGACTCCGGTTTGGAAAGTGGGGTTTTCACAGGAAGCGGAACGCTCATTAACATGGTTGGAAGGTATGCTTCGTTGCTTCAACAACACAACACGTAACGTTGTCTCAACAACTTGTACGACAACAGGGTGTCGTAGTGGGCCGAATCGGAATCGTGTCACTCTGGCAGGTTGCCGCTGCATCGGTTGGGGCGTTCTTTTTCCTCTTGTGGTAGACGAAGTAATGCTGATTTAACTGCGGTCTCATAAATGCGCTTGTTTACTCAACACACTCAGTAGTCGGCATTTGGACGTTGGACCACCCAGTGTCTCACCCGGAGCAGAAGTACACGTACCCAGCCATGCACGGATCCATGACCAGTTGATGGATCTCTGTTGTCCGCGAAGAGACGACCGTGTTATGATTACCGTACGGCAGTGACTCTTGTCACGCTCTAAACCTCCACCGTACAAAGTGAAGATTACTTAATTGCTTTTACGCAATACTGGCATTACAATTGCAGGTTTACGCACACCGATTTCTCATCTTCCAAGCTGCTGCCACTAGGAGTCATGCCAGCTGTTTAAAAGGGTTTCTTGTTCGTGTCAATTTTTTTTGCAACCTCTTTCACTACGGAGCTAAGACAATCATCCCCTCGGGTGGGAAAAGTGGGTGGAAAATTCCGGGATGAAAATTAGAAATTCTTTGCAAAAGGAAACTCCAACCCAACCTAACCCAACGCCGATCCAGCGCCGTGCCACATCCGTGAGAAGCTTAACAATTGGTTTGAAGATTTCACCGTGACTATGTGACCCAGATAGAGCAATTCCATAGTAACTGGAACCCTCGCCGCGGAATCGTTGGTTGATCGAGAGATGGGCTCATTGTTAGCGAGCGTTAGCAGAAGACGTGACAAGGACTTTGGGGTTTTAATTGAAAACCGGTGTAAATGCGTCCTACAGCCAGCCTGGGTGTGTCACCTTCAACAATCTCCACCCCACCGTCCCACCCCCATGGTACACCTGATTGGAATACAATAGATTAGTCCGTGTGCTGGTTGGAAAATTCAACATAGCGCCGGTGTACAACGGGAACTGTAACGCTTACCACAGAGAGAGTTACGCCAGAGTTTCTGTCGCGGCTTTTTGTGGCCAATCGTGCATCGTTCATAGTATCGTGTGGCCTTTACCATCCGAGTCCCATTATCGTAGTGGATGGAGGATGAGGATGGCTTGATTGTTCTGTATGCGCCATCCAGCATCCCTTGGGGAAGGATGGTTTTAGCTCGAGATTTTCCCACACATACACATACACATGAGCCACTCGATGATGGGTCCATCCGTATAATGACTGATGATGATTATGTACCGCCCACCTTGAAGTTGGTCCATTGGACACGAAACAGCACGTCGATAGTTGGGCAGTGTGGCTGAAGCATTTCGTTAATGCTTCTCACCCGTTGCGATCGGAATTCTCGAGCATGCTTTGCGCATCATTGCGCTTTACGATGCTGCGATACTAACTAATCTCCTCCGTGTTGGCGTGCCATTATTGTGAAACGCTAACGCCATCTCCACAATGATGGAAGGTATCGGAAATGTGTCAAAACGTGGTTTCGAATATGATCTACACTTGAGCACTAACCGGTCGTTCATTCGTACGTTCGGCAAACAGTGAGAATGTTCCGATTAATCTTCACCTAGCCCGGTAACTTCGTGACAGCTGCCAAGGAATGTGCAACATTCCAGAGCACACTTGGACGAAACAAGTCTTTCTCGAAATTCGTCTCTGATGTGTCTGTATCTCGATTGAGACGGTTTCCGAAATGGATCGATCTGGTACGCTGTGGCAAACCGAGCGTATAGTGTACTGTCGCTAAGGACACTCAATCTTATCATATTGACGCTTTCAAGGGCGATGGTGGATCAACGGGAAGGGTGGATGAGTTAGAGAATTTACCCGTCTCTTAGAATACGTTCTTTTTCCGTGAAATGAAGTGAACATTTTCCGGTCATCTCTAGGTGACACAACGAATTTACTTTGCTCGTTCTAACGCGGTCAGTATTATTTGATCCAATTTCCCATTTTCCAGTTCACTCAGCATGGTTGCTTAAAATGGGAGGGGCGATTCGTGACGGGAAGGTTGTCCCTTAGTAAGCAATGACGGAGTACTTTTTCGACAGTTCGAGAGAGCGGACGCGAACTTTCCGTACCACCTAGCTGCCCCACAAAACCCTTCCAACAATGTCATCAGTAGAAACGGTTCGGTGCGTAAAGCGCCGAGAGATGGCAGAAGATTGATTAGTGAGCAAGTAGTTTGTGCTTTCGTACGTTCGTACGATGCGTTACTTTTGCGCGAAAGGAGGTTGAAATTTTATTTAATTAATAAAGTTTTTCACTGCGAAAGCGCGTGAAGGCAAATTAATTTGAAATGGAACCACTCCGAAGCGTCCTTTTCCCATTCCTCCACGGGGGGAGGGATCACTAGAACAGACGGTATTGATCGGTGAAAAGCGATTCGAAGCTTTGAACTGAAGGAGACGATGATAACGATTCTGAAGAGTTCCTTATCAATTACACGTTCAAGAATAGTACACGTTCCACCTCAGCGGGCAGCTTCTCTTACTTAAAACACCGAATCGGGATGGATGCTGTTGGCCGTTTCCTTTGACATTTTGCGTGTTTTTCTCCGGCAGTGGCAATTACTATCGACGCCATCGACATCTTGTTGTGTAGTTTTTCCACTCCCCGGAGGGGTAATGGGATTGTAGTATTTTTCATTAAAAAAAGGAAATAAAGAATAATTTGAACGCAAGTTATTCCGTGCCGCATTACAATTAAGTGCCCCGTTGGAGCTTGCTTGGAGATCTGAAAGTAGTGATTATTTGTTTTGTCATTTTCTTATTTTGAATGGAGAGAAAGGAGTGCGAGCACTGCGAGGGGGGGTGAAAGGTACGACGGACATGATTCGGAATATTATCATAATTGCTGTCAATTAGGGATAAAAACGGTATCGACACGGACACGAACCTTTCTACGAGTGCTGGCAGTAGTTGTGTGGTATAATACGAGTGTCTCGGTTTCAGAGCTCATTCACGACTCTTGAGTGCGCAAACGATGGAATGGAATGGCAGTGGCCTGGAGGCAGTGGCGATTAAGTAGATATTGAAAATTTAATTGCACACAGTGGAGAGCACTTGGTACTTAATCAAGTCAGTACCACATAACCGCTGTACGCGATCTTGAGTGGTTTGGCCGAGAGATCAAGTAGTGATCCGGGGTATCCATGAAGTGACATCGATTATGTAAATTTAAAACGATCGCTGGTTGTCTCTATTCAATTATGCTGCTACAATTACAAGTTCCTGTTCCTGAGCGGCTGTAGAAGCACTGATGGGGTAAATAAAAACGATACGCATACGTAAAACGTTCCTTTTTTACTCACTTGAAACGGGACCGATAAACAGTTTTACCCCCTGCGCTGGAGGGAGCTTAAACCGGGTAAACTTGTTATCGTTTCTGGTGCAATGTGGCTGCTCATAAAACACGACACAATAAACTTTTGATTACACACATTAAATTAGTGCTGCGCGCATCTACGTACGCTTGTACACTTGTTGGTCTGATCGCTCATCCCGGGTGAGAAGTTGCCGTGCAGGGAGGAAAGTAATAATTTTCCGATGCTTCTCCGATACGCTTAACCGTGTCTTCTGCAGCAAACCGGAGCGCATCACACGTGCACTCCCGATATATATTGTGTGTGTGTGTGTGTCTCGATAATATAAATACAGCATCAGCATCAAGAGCCAGAGTGCGCACCGACGACCGCCAGAAGAACGACCCAGAACGGCCATAAAATCTGCCAACACATGTCATATGTAGAATGCGGCACCAGGACCGGGTAATGGCGGGAGGTAACATAAATCAAATTGTTTGGAAGTTTAGTGGAAGCGATCGCTTCTTAATTCGTTACATGTTCCAAGATGGGCGTACGATGGGGTCGGTAGTACACCTCCGATGTCTTCGTGACTGTGTACACCACCATCGAAAACCATCGACGACTGATGTTGGATGTCCTGCTGTAGCTGCTGTTTGTGCTCTACTACTTTCCGCCATCTCTACGTGGGAAAATGCGGGGTAAATTTTGTTCAGAATTTATTTGCACACTCGTGTGTACGCTGTGAAGTAGTGTCCCGAGTCGTCGTACGGATGAAGAGAGGATGGAGTCGCTTTTTGTGTACTGCGCTCGTTTACGCAGCTGCTTCAGTCAGGATGTCAGCTGGCAGTACTAGCGCATTATGCACCAAAAACTGCATACTAGTACGGTCCGATCGTTTCGTACATCCACCGGTGGTTTGGGTGCTGATGATGTTGTTGGACATAGTTTATGCTTATGAATACATCATTCGCAACGGCCAATGTACCGGAGTATGGGGACTTTAAACAATATGCTTCGATGTGTGTACGGTGCAGGAAATTGTTCCCGCTTCTCGGTTGAGACATTTTGGGGAGGAGGAGGAACACAAAATACGATTAAGTATCGTTAGTGTATGAGTGTAGGAAGTTGAAAGTGGTAAAGAGGCAGGCATGCATCCTGCACAAACTGCTGTGTTGAGAAGTGTTCCAAGGGCGAAACAATGTTACAGGAAACATTGAACGTACCTTTCGTGAAGGTAAATCTTTGTGCGCTGATCGATACAATAAAAATGCACAATATTCCTTTCATCCAGGGAGAAAAATCGTGCACTAAACTTAAACAGCACAGAGCAATAGGGAGAGTACCATACTTCTAAGTCAAATCGTCGTTTCTTGGTATGAAATGTAATAAAATGCTCCCGTACATCATGAAGCCAGCGAAATTGGATGGATATTTGATGCAAAAAAAAACGCACACATTTTTACTTTGAACTGGCCGGGATATTGGGTCAGTAGCAACTCGTTCCAAGGATTGCCCAACAAAAAGCACCTTCACTGCTTTTGCAATTGAATTTCCTTCCATTTCACGAATGGGGAAGTCACGCACATCGGCCAAATCTGGTAAATCGGTGCGTCAGGTCAGGGCTGTTGCTGGGCAGAATTGGAATGGCCTTCAGAAAATGTGGCTGGAACGAATGGAACGGTGGTCCACACGTGTGCGTGCTCTGGCGTTTCGTGCGTTCATTCATCCATCCATCACATTTTGCATTTTCCATTTGCGTTCCTGTAGCTGTGGTTCAATTCTCCAATGGATTACGAACTTCCTGACCACCCACCCGTCTGGTCGGTGTACGGCGCTTTTGGTCATCAATCATAAACGATCGATGGAGTTGCGGGAATGTCGGCAAAATGTGGCCACATTCATATTTTTCTTAAATTTTATTTTCATCCATCAAAATAGCTACATTTTGGCAGGGCGAGAAGCCAGCGGAAATGGCCGTTTCGTGTTGGACGGTTTTAAAATAAGCCTAATAATAGCCGGTCCACAACAGCTACAAGTTGCATTGAAGCGTACATTGTAAGGCATGGAAGAACGTTTAGAAGAAAAATGTTTTTGTTGCGAGTTTTCCACCAACCATCTTAAAACGCGCCACAATGTAAATCCGACCACAGGAATGCAGTTCCTGTTCTTGCTGCATGCCGCATCGCCGTGGTTTTATTTAGAAAGATTCGTGTTGGGGGAAAACTCATGCTTCAAATTTTCCTACCTCCCCAAAAAAATAGGCGGTGGGCGTTTGCGTTGCAGAATTGGAATGTAGTGTTCCGCAAAGCACCACGCATGACGCCATGAGTCCAATCATGTGAATGGAATTTGCAAAATTTTAGCTTACGCTAAGGAAGTGCGGAGGTTGCGCTTGACGCTTGTGATGATGGTTGAAGGGAGTTTTATCATTTTCTTAGGGATTAGGGTTTCAACAATTGGCAAATGCTGGGAGGGATTGTTTAAAGTAAACATGAGCGTGAAGTAGGTCGTTAAAGATCGCTCCCGCGCTGCTTATTGAGTTAGGGCATGGCAGTATGGCGAAACGTGGTGCGTAATTGGCACAGAAATGATGCCTCCGTACTGAATGTGGAGGTGGGTGAGTTAACAAACCACCGAAACCCCAAAACCCACACCACACCGTACCTCATCGGCTTCGGCATGAATGAAGGGCAAATAACCACCTGATTAAAATCATCATTACAGAATTACCATACACATGATTGTAACGCATTTCATTAATTTTCGGTATATGTGGTGGTGGTGAGTTTTAGCGTTCCGAGAAGAGCCCTTTCCGACACTCGCTGAATGCACGATGCGGTAGACAATATTGCAATAATTTGGTCGAATTTATTGGATCGACAGTATGCGTCCACCGCTCACCGTAAGGATGTTGACCGAACCTGGGCGGATGTGCACACCCGAGAAGAGCAACGCAAATGCAGTGCACTTGATAGAGCGAATGTATCGATGGTACGGGTCAAATATTACCAACCAATATCCGTGCTTAATGAGGCGATTCATTAGCACCTATAAAGCATCTGCCGAGCGTGGAAATGCGTCCGGTTTTGCTAGATATATTCTGCCAGTTGGTTCGCAAAACACCACCCCATCTGCGGCGTATCGGAGAGGTCCGTGTAAGCAAACAAAGCGCCGGTTTGGCCGTTTTGTTCAATTAAAGCATCGATTTTAACACCACGGAAATTATGCACACCTCTTCGCGTGATTAGTACAAATCAAGCAGGTTACCGGTTTGCCCGTGTTTCCCCGATCGGACAGGCTCTTTCATCCTATAATTGGTGAATGTTTCCCAAACAACATGGGATCAAAGTTTAAAATTAGTTAAATACAAATTGTTTGCCCTGCGATGGCAGTGTGGAATTAGTTTCCGGGGTGTACGGAGTGAAATGTGAGTCACTCCATCGTGTGATCGCGTGACCCGGCTCGACCCCAACAAACAGCGAGGCGCAACGATCATCAGCACTGTTGCAGCGCCTATCGCACATGTTTATCAGCGTCGTTTACCACGCCCGAAATTACCGGTACCAATTTCAAACGGTGTCTCTGCAATAGAGGCCTTGTATTTTTTTTAATGGCCATGCCGGAAGTTCCTTTTAGCGGTGCTAGGGAAGCGACGCAGAAGTGCGGTAGAACGCTAAGTGTGCTTCCCTTTTTATCACGTTGTTTGTATTTTACGATGGCATTTTAACTCTCCACCGAAACGACAACAACCGTCGCTTATCGCACACACATACACACCAGAACCAGAAGCCTCCATTCCCCTTGGGCAAAGCATATTGCACGTGGTGAAGCCCAAGAAAATCAATGTCAAGGTAGTTGATCATGTAAATACACGAAGCACGAAGGCGGCAAAGAGAGGTTTGCGAAAAGCGAGCTAAGAATTCACTTGGGAAATGTGAAAATGAAAATGAAACTCATCATCGCCGTTGTCATCATCATCATCATTGCAGGATCTTAACTTCGCTGGAGTGTGTAATGGGCGCAATTTTCGCCTGACGAAGGTTAGATCAATTTTTACGATACACCATACCCATGTCGCTGGATGGTTAATGAAACATACTATTACTTTAGATTAAGTTTTGATGTGATGAGTAGCGCCGAATTACCCGAGATTAGTTTGCGTTTGCTGCAGATGGGATATGGGAGAGGATTTGTGGAGAGGATTAGTTTTGCTAAACGTTTTGATTGATTTTGCATACGTTAAACATGAGTTTGGTCCCATCTCGAGAGCTTCAAACATTACAGATGCCTTTGAACATAGACCGAAATACTCCAAACAGATGGACAGTTTACCGAACCACCACCAGAGCCAGAGTTTGTTTATTTCGATCGACTGTATGTGTAGGATCATCATCCATCTCCGTTTTAGTTTGTTCTCCATGGATGCGTTTTTTTTCTTCTTCTCCGGATGCATCGTTAACGAACGGCAACGGCTTAAAGCGCACATGTTTGGTATTCCATTCATTCTAATTCTACGTTATTAATAGCGCCAAAAACCCCCCGAACTCGAACTTCCATGACACTTGTTTAGTGTTGTGCATCATTAAAATTGATTGCATCGAAACAAGACACAGAAGAAACAACATCAGATAAAAAAGGTTTGGGGAATGATCACCGTGGATCGAATCTACAGAGAGTGTGTGTGTGTTGACTTATCAATACAGTTACTCGATGAAGTAGCCGTACCAATTAGCCGAGAAATTAAATTAACTTCGTGTCCGAGCGCTAGAGAATATTTATTTTTCAACGTGTCACCACTCTTTCAAATCCATCCACAACACCAGAATGAACGGACAGGAACCTGTTCCATGTTCTGGTTTGTTTTTTTTCGCGTGTTCTAGTGACTTTGAATATTTGCAACCCATCCACGGAGGGTATGAAGAATAGACGAATAAAAACCAGTCCTTTGCTCCGAAACATCGAAAATCATAAAAAAAAGAGATTATCAAAACCCACGACGACGACGACGACAGAGCACGCTGACAGGAAATACTTTGACATTTGGTACGATGTCACCAACGGCCACAGCGATCCGTCGATGCTCGGTCCTCAGTTTCGGAGGGCATATTCCAAATGGTACACCAAGTTCTAAGCCTGTGTGTCTGTTGGAATCGTTGGCATCGTTAGAGAAGCAGTGCACCAGCAGTGGGTCGGTGCATGGATTTTGATTGGACAGCGAACGGCTATTTCGGTGCGAAGTTGATGAGCCATGAGCTCGCACGTCTCGCAAAACCATCAAACACTTTGCACGCGGAAAATGGGGGTCGCATTCGAATTCCGTGCAAAATCTCCCCCTCGACATGGAGGAGTTTTGTGATTTGATGACAGTCGCCCGACAGGATGTAACTATCAATATGTTCACAAAAAAAAAACCGAGTGAAATATTTTAAAGACTTTTTATGAGAGATATGGGTGGATGTTACAGAACTGGATGCATGAAATATTCACCCCAAAAACTACGCCGATGTAGTCTGATAAAAGTCGAACAATAGTTTAAACACATTGGGTGATGCTACACATCCCACAATCTTGTGGTCGTGATAATGCAAATCATTTACATCCAGTCGATCGTTTGGGAGTGTGTTCACATTAATCTATGCGCATAAATTAAGACCGAAAAGCCGATGCCGATCGTATATCCAACATCCGAATGCCACCAAGAAGTCCACGGCTTCGTTGTGGTCGCGTTACGACGATTGGAATGTCTTTTTTTTTGTCTTCTTTCCTTATTAATGCTCCCCCCAAGCAAACGGATTGAAATCTATCTTTTCGGTACGAGGAGAATAATCATTGCGTACCGCGTCTAGGCGACCTGCGCACGATTAGTTTACATTTGTAATTAGTGAAAATTGAATTTCGGAACTTTGGGACAGGAACTGTGATTTATCTTCTTGGAAAAACCCCGTTCACCACCGATGGAAGAAGAAAAAAACGGGTTGATGAAAGGTTCAGAATGGGAGAATTTAGTTATCTTTCTGGTTCCGTGGTGTGCCCGGAGGCCGAAGGCAAACCCCTTTGGGGAAAAAAAAAGGATCCTAATTATCGAGGGTACCGATGCTGGTTGGATGCTGTGCCATGCCGTTTCCCTGGAAAGCCTTCTCGTTAATGTGTTTTCTGTTTCACTCTTTCAATCAACTCGCACAAAGGGATGGAGGGAACACATTCCTTCGTTGAACATTTGTGTCCAAAATTCATTTACCTAAGTCGGTATTTTTATGTTAATTCGATCCGATTATTAAAACCGTAAGCGTCTCTCTTTGCCATGGAGATATTGGCACGTGGATGGCCATCGCACAACACGGAACACGCAACTCGTCTTAAAGTGTAGAATATTTCTTATTTTTAGTCACAATCGACAGGAAACGTCTCTTGGTACAAGTGGCACGTGGGGGATTTTATATTTCCACCGGTACGCACCCGTGAGACCAATTCGGCTGTAAGATGGCGCTGGTACGAAATGAAAATATCTTAAGCCTCTTGCGACCGTCGTTTTGCATGACCGGAAACAAAATCAATTAATTTATCGCAGCTTGCGAAACACGGTTTTTGTGGTTTTTTGCTTCGGGAAATAAAACCACAAATGGGGGAGCATTTTCGGGGTGGAAGCCTCCCATTTTATTTTGCGTACACGAGCGCAAGGGGCGAGGTGGATCAAAAGCGATAAAATAGTGGTTGAATAATTTCCTCGTAAAGTTAACCTCGAAGGGTCGCCCCCTCTCCACGCCAGAACCCACCAATGTAGTGAGAACTTAACTGTAGCGAGAAATGGCAACCAGTTCATAAAGCAAAAAGTTGCAAGAAGGCCTCCTGGACTCAACCGCGTCGTTGGTGCAAAAAGAAGTCGAATATTAATCACAGTATGGAATCACGATCGAAACACAAAGCATTAACACGGTACCTTCGCAGTCTGGTTCTTCCTTTAAAGTCTCCCCAAAGTTGTCCGAGTACATGCAAACTCAATTGCTCGATGTACATCGTGGCGCAAGCAAGAACGGTGAGTGTCTAGCCTTGTTTTAGCAGCAAAAATTGCCGACCGGCGACCGTTCTGTCGTCGTCAACAGGGGATGGTACCAGCGTAGTAGTTCTGCCCTCAGGTGGTGGAATATTCATAGCTGTCCCGGTTCCGTAGTTTGGAATTAACTTGTTCGCATTTGGTGTCGCTGTCGTATGGATCATGAATATTTAAACTTTGTCTACTACATACTACTTCTTCCCATTTCGCAAACGGGGGGACAGAACTTTTGGACACAAGGGTGATGAAACTATGGCCCACACCAGAACCAGAGGATTGGATTTGACTGGGAAATAGCGCACACACACAAACGGAGGTTGGAAAAAAATGGATGTCCTATACCCGGACAGCAACCCGGCGGCATTGTTTTTGTCCGGTTTTTCTTTCGGGTGATAAAGCACTTTGCCATACGCCGCGTGGCATCGAAAGCGGCTCTGTAGTAATTCGACCGTTTATTGAGTGCTTTTTTATCAGTACCACCGCGGTCGGTGTTTTGTTGTTGCTATTGTCCTGCCTGGAGGCGTACTCCCAGCAAAAAAAAAAAACACCAACAAAGAGAGAGAGAGTAATTTGCATTAAATACTAAGCGATTTTACAGGACTCGAGGTTTGTTATTTTTTTGTCCTCACCGTGTGACACACAGCAGGACGCTAATAACACACGCCGAATTGAGCCTTATATCCTGTCGTGTCCCAAGGACAACGACGGAGGAGGAGTGGAAGGCAAAAATTTGCATCGAAATGAAATGCAATTATGAGGAAAAAGTTTTATTCGCTTCGACGACGCACAACAATATATCACACCTCTTACAGGTCGCACGCTTAACGTCATCAGTCAGGTGGAAAATGGAGTGGGGTGGTTCACAGGGGAAGGGTGGTGGAGTTTGAATTTTTTCGGTCACCCACCTGGGCGGTGCTGTAAATGGGATTTATTGACTTTTAGCAACATTTTTGCCGCTAGTGTGACAAAGTGTTGTAGAGAGTGAAAACGAAAAAATAAATAAATAAATGTTGGAATTATTCAAATGAACTGTTCGGGGGGAAAATGCGGAAAACCATGGCAAAGAACAGGTAAAACCCATTTTTGGCGTGCGTTCGTAATTGACTTCGTTATGTTTCATTTCCCAGCCATTTCCACACGGGCAACATTTCTGTTTCTGTACGGCCAAGGTTCATTAGATGCTTTGCAGGTTGTAATGAAGATGCTTTTCCGGGGAAAAACACAAACAAATACTGGTTGTTGATCTGTTGTAAGTCAACCCATCGCTACGAACCCATCGGAAAACGTATGAAATTGACACCAGAACAAATATCGGGGAAATGAAAACAGCCAACTTGGATCTACAATTATCGATAGAAAAGCAGAAAGAAAGCTTCGCATGGGTTCTCTCACTCTCACAGTCTCTCTCTCACTCTCTGCTTGCTATTGCAAAGGATTTGTGTGTTTTTGTGTAAATCGCACATTTAAGTGGAAAGCTACGCAAGCAAAATGGTTTTAGCTTTATGAAGTATCGTCTTACCGACTCGGTCGGTCCGCCTGTTTGTCTGGAAAGCATTCGTAATGGGAATGGAAAGCTCCCCAAACAAAAAATAAGACCGATTTGATTCGTTCTTTCCTTCCTTCGTCAGGAGTAGTAACCGATTCCGGTGGATGAAATAATAATATCCTTTCCGTGCCTTTTCCGCTTCGATAAATCGTTCGTATCGGAGGAAAAGGTTGCATTCCCTGGCGCTCACAAACAACCGTTTCGTACAGGGTAATGACGGCAGGGATGAAGAAACGGGATCGCGATCTGTTTCCCCATTTTGTGATTCTCCGCCCAAACCGATGCGTTCCGATGACATCGCCCAAACCGTCAAAGTAATATTTTGTATTTCCACAACAAATTCTTCCCTTTTTCTTTGCGTTTTCTTTGTTTTGCGGGTGGCAAATCACCCCGTAAAGAAGGTAACTAAATTGAGCTCCATAATTCAGTGTCGGTGCCGTTGGAAATGATACACAGATTTTGACCGGCCGACATCAGGCTTCTGCAGCGGAGCTCGTGTATGTCTGTTGTACCTTTGCATCCTTCCATAAATAACGCCCATTAAGCATTTTTACTGTAGAGATATATCTTCATTACGCGACAAATCCTCTCGTGTTTTTTTTTTTGTTTGCCTCTACCACGAGGTCGAACGGATACAGCATCCTTCGCACGTTCCGACTGGACCGATTGTTCCGGTTGCGAGAGTTTGGTGTGTTTTGGTCGCGGTTTCAGGGTCATCGGTCGGTGTGAAGCTCGGGGAAGGGGGAGTCCGACTTTGAATCCCCATGACACGGCAAATAGTTGTCCCTTTTTCGGTTAAAACTGTTCCAAAAGTCTGAGACGAGTCTTGTATAATAATGGTCCATCGAGGGAGGGTGCTCGGAACGCTTCGCCAATGGTGTGAGAGGACAGTTAGTTTCGATGTAGATTTGGGGTCAGTTTAGAATCAAAGTTGGTCTGCATGCACTCGTCGGGCTAGGAGGCTGTTGTGGTCGGTAGTCCGCATCGTTTATTCTAACGCCGTTCGTTCTGTCCTCCCCCCCACCCGTGCATTGGAGACCACTTGAGGTGATCATTTACAACATTCAATTTCTACTCCCGGTTCTTCTACTTCCCAAGCTAGTGAATCATTTTGATCTCCTGCTCGAATGCTAAACGTTCCCGAATTACACGCACACCATCCGGATCTGTAGGATTTCATCATTTGGAAGTCATTAGACGCTGGGTTGGGTAGGTGACCCACTTGCGCACAAAAACCAACCCACCCAGAAGCACAAGTCCATTGTTTGAGAATGCAACAAGCATTCCACCACGCGGCTGGAAGCATAATGTCGAATCCACAAACACTGGCGCAAATGGGAATGCAATGGAACTGGTTTGGGGGATAAATTTGCACGGACCACAGGTTACCGCGATTGTGGGAAAATTTTCCAGTGGTTGACCCACTTCTCCCGTTCCCGTCATTCCTTCCTGTGGAGGGCATACAGCGTACAGTGTGTCCTTTTTCCCATGGCAATATTGGTAGAGTACGGTAGGCTTCTTTGCTGCCGCTAGTTCTCTGTTGCCGGTGGTTTTGGCGTGGCTTTTTGTCGTTTGTTCGTTTCGCTTCGGTTCGGTTTGGGTGTGTGCAGTCTGGCGAAAGTTAGATAACGGAGAACGATGGGTAAAGTTTTGGTTCAAAAATCCGTGCCCACCCGTGTGCTCTCATCAGCAGGAATCGGTGCGCTCAGCGGAACTACAGCTTTTTCCGGACGCAGCAGCGTCGTCGACGTCCGCCGCATCGTTCTTGTTGTTATTCGGTTTGGGAAGCGGACACAAAAACCCAGGAAGAAGCAGGGTGGAAAGTTTAATTGTGTGCTATCATTTCCTAAAAAGTCGGTTGTTTATGATTTTTATAATTTGTCGGTCCACGTTTTAATGGGTGGAGTGTGTGTGTTGTGTGTGAGATAGTTTTGTACACCTTTTCCTCTTTTTTCCTGTGTATCGCTAACATTATTAGCTGACGCATGCAAAAAACTTTTTGAATGTAGTTTGGCATCCGGACCTTGTTTTTTGCTGCTGTTCAATGTAAAAAGGATTTAGGAAGTTGATTATTCGCAAAGAAACTGCGGCCGCCACACAGTAAAAGACACTTCTATAAAAGCACAATAAATACAACATCCTTATCTGTGTTTTTCGCTACCGCACATTTTACGCGCTGTGATCATTGAAGTTAGCGATTTATGAAATAGTTAACTTATGAGAGCTGAACAAGCGAATTTTCCACACTTGAGTTGTAATTCAGTTTGGGAGAACTGATAGGCGCTGTGTGGTAAAGCGGGAACGAATTCGTCGCCTCTTTCCGTTCGTTAAAATCGCCGTTCCGTTGCGATGAAATCAGGAGGTGTTTTTAATTTCTGATACCAGGAGAGCATCCAAAATAGGAGGATCCCCTTCGTCCAGCTGGTATTTCATGTAACTGTCTCTTATTGGCACGTTATCATTAAAAGAGAGAATGATGTCTTCTAGCATTGACTATCAATATCACACCACTATCAACCACTATGATCGCTATCGATAGTGTAAGTAGGACCGATGACTTATCCCTTCTCTCTTTCTATCGGGAAGGTAACTACAGTACTAAGCGTAAGAATGTGTTTAGGAATATAATTATTATATTCAAAATATTAGAAACTGTTCAATAAATGATGCTATTTTCACAATTCTAACTAGCTTTTATTTTAAACAAATTTTTTAAATGGGTTTTGATCCGAAAAATAAGATACTTTTTGTGTAATTACATTTTTTATTGATAAAATAAGCGATCATACAGTTTTGTTACACGCTGTAACAAAATAATGTGTGAAAGAGATAACGGATACTTTGCACTTCATCCATCCTGCTTGCACTAACGATCGTTTTAGAGTGTTTGATAGTATATGGTAGTGAACACGAATGTAGTAGAAGATTTCCCCTCCTGATCGATGATAACATGCAAGAAAGGGACGACTGTATGACGCACCAGTCAGGGAATTAGTGTATCCTCCAGATTTGGATGCTCGCCTGGTATCAGAAAACAGAAATTGGTGCATTTTCAGAGCAATTTCTCGCATCCAGGTTTTGGAGGATTTGTTATGGAAAGAGATGAAAGAGTCTTTCCGTGTCATGCGATGCACGGACAGCTGTGTATGGAAGAGTGATATCGATAGCTGATAGCAGAATATCATGATCAGTGAGAGCGTGTG
>KI422810.1:0-16657 GCA_000473375.1 Anopheles culicifacies
TGTTGTGCATTTATTCCACCTCCAGGAAAACACTTACGTAATGACGCCAGATCACTTTGTACACCCACGGGTTGGATTTGATGTTGCACTCGAAGTACACGTCGACCCCTTCCGGGATGGAGGAGGTGTAGTTATAGTTCGTACCGTACTCCAGCGTCACCACGGGAACGTCTGTGAATGAAAACATTTGGCATAAGTGTCCATGAGTAGGAGCGTAAGGTGAACAACAAAACAAGCTAAAAATCGGGGGACTAGGGTTGCGCATTTGCACAAGGGCGTGATAGTTGTAAAATTAATTAACAAACGTATACGTGGCGGCCATTTCAAATGTTTAGGAGCTGATCCAAGCAAGCACGGGAAGGAAGGTTGTTTTAAAAGGTTGTACCGTAGTAAGGGTTTTAGGTTCGCCTGAAAAGAATGTTTATCTGGGGGCATTACAAATGTTGTGAACTGTTGCTGAGCTGCACACTACCACCACAAAGATGTGCCAGTAGGACACTCTGTTAAGGAACTATGGAAGACATTTTTTCACTGGCTAACGGCGAAACTACAGGGGGATAATTGCATCATAAGGATGTGCGACGTATGTTTTTTTCTTTTGGTTTAATCTGGGCTACGACATTTATGGATCTTAACATTCTCTTTTGTGTTCCGTGAGCCACATAGAAGATTGAGGAAAGATGGGGACATTTTGTGTAAGCTGCTATTTTTCGTTTGGATTCACACGGTGCTTCTGAAAAGGTGTATTGCGAGAATTTAATTGTATTTTTTACGTCATTCTGAATGTTTATTTACTTGAAGTTTTTAGGATTTAAATAAAGTTGATGATGCTCTCTACTAATTACGACATTGGATTGAAATGACTTAATTATCTTTTGACATTAAAAACCTCTAAATAAACTAAAACGTGTTTGACCACTAACAAATGAAGAAAGAGATAGTAGTTCTAACACCAAATTGGTTCCTGATTCTTTACACCCGAATATCAATCTCCAGACAAACTCCATGGAACGCCAGAGTGTCTGATCCCAATTAAACCTCATTCTGTTTTACAATTGGTTTGAATGTTATCTCGAATCAATGTCGAATGAACTCACCCTTTTTAATTTTAAATTTTACGAATTAACAATCATAATAATTGGGGATAAGTACATGACCAAGAGCGCATGTATTTCACAAGTAGTTGAATTAAAATGACTCCCGATAATTAAATTGCGTGGTAATTTAAGTTATTCAATTTGTGATTCTGTCTGATTACTAAAGCTGATTCTGGAAAGGAGGGAAGCATTTGTGAACCATTGAAGAAAAAATTATAAACATTTTGTGTATGGTTTTCCAAAATTCTACATAATGAAAATGGCAATTTAATGTTCATTTAAATTTTGAATCAATTGTAACAGTTTTTGTAAGAGATATATTTATTGAATTTATGCAAAAAAACGTATTTATTCAACAATAGAACATATTGTTATCATTGAATTATTTTATACTTAAGTGTAGCTGTATTCAATACTGCATTTTCCATATCAAAAGCAATATTGTTTTTTATGGTTTTGGTTTATTTATTCATTTATTGATTGTAGTTTGTTCATATTGTCCATCCGTACGTGCAAGTTGATTTTTTTTTATTTCGTATAAACGGCCATTATGCAATTATTTATTACGACTGGCCTCATGCGAATTGATTAAAAAAATAAACAAAGCATTTCCTTCTTGAACTTTGATTTATGTTGGGCATACTACATATTATGTAGTAGAATTTATTTATTTATTTTTTCATTGTGACGGCTACGTAGCCGTATAGTCGACACTTCGTGTGTCGAAGAAAATAGTTTAAAGTTTACAATATTTACAAGGCATTTCCTCCGTGTAATTTGCATTTTCTATTAGATATAATACATCCAATCCCAATCTTTTTCTTCTTTTTTCATGAAGAGCGCTCGATAGACAACAAGATGTAGGAATTATTTAAAATTAAAGTGATTGATAAAAATAGTATTGAACATAGTTACAGGAAACAATATCAACAAAACTTCTAGTGCTCTTATAGTTATGTTACGAACTGTATGAGTGACGATGTATCACTAGCGAAAAGAGCATGCATCATTGCAGTTCGTGAAGATTCTTTGACTTAATCAGTGCTGTATACACTTGAGTAAAGAATTACCGTAATTTACTATCCTTACATAGACGAAACATCCTAAACCAAGCAACACATTTCTTATCACACGGGATTGCTTCGGTGCACGATTTTTGCCGACTTCATTAACATTCCATCCCTAATCTCGTCCCAAAATAATGCAAACTCATCTGCAAATCCTTCTACATTCCGGGTCCCTTCGTTTATGACACTCAAATTCATCAATTTAGCTTTCATCGAAATTTTTGCAAGCCTCATCAGAGAACCAGCGCTGGGACTCCGTCTTCTATATTTTGCCGGCCATCAGTCTTCAGTTGGCTGAAGTTTGACGGAGGATGATGCGTTCGGTTCTGTTTGACCATCACAAACTGTCCTACGCGTTAGGGGTTTGCTCCGAGATCAAAGTAAAGGTTTTGCAGCTGACAACTTTGCCCGAAAGTGCTTGCTTGCCCTTGTCGAAAACCCTAAACTCATATGCGTTCGGCGTTGCCGATAGCTGAGGGATGGTTATAACTACGAAAAGTTGCGCCATGCACTTTGCGTTCGATTGCAGCTTATCTTTTAGCAGAGGGCTGAGGGTTAGAACGGACACGTCGATGCGACCTAGTCGGTTATGAAAGTAACTTTTATATGAAATGTCCAAAAAGTGGCATGTAGCAAGCTTATGAGCTTTCATAACGCAGTTCAATGAAGGAGAGTTATCAACGTTTCTTCCATGCAGGTCTGCGATACTACGGTGATGTACTTGCCATAAACAGAAGCATACATCAAGTCAGCTCCTAGACAGGGTGTATGTAGTTTTAATTAATATTTAAACTCATCATACGAACGTGTCCCCTTCGTTCGTCAGTGAAAGATATTTACACATAGGACCAAATCATATGGGTGTGTTTCGTTGGTCTGAAACCTCCACTAATCCACGAGCTATTGATCTCAAAAGTGTCCTTCAGATGATCCTTTCTATCCGTTTTGGAAAAACGTACCCAAAAGCTTGGGTAGTTATCTTAAAGTCCGTGCGCGAAACGATGGCGGTCGCACACATTAGCACTTGCGAGAAAATGGTAGCCAGATAGCTATGAATAAATCATGAGAATATTCCGCTAATGGGCTGGTCCGCTGGTCGCCATAGTGGTGCGCCAGCATGGCACTCGTCCCGGAATGTTTGATTCTGTTATAAAACCATAAACTTGAATAATAAGCTCACCATGGACTTTCTTCCATGGATCCCCTTCCGTTTCACCGGCTTGATGTTGTGCCTTTAACAAGTTTATTTACGTATAATCGCCCACTGGTGAGCGAAACGATGCTGGGAGAAAAAGCAACGCTAGGCAAGATCCAAACCCTCAGAAGATGGGCGGCACATCACGTCCCCTGCTCCATGTTGCAAAAGCAAGCCGGATGTAATGAGTTCGGGATGAGCGGCAGATGGAGCGGCAGATTTTCTTGCGGCATTTTCTACAAATGAGATTTTGCACGCACACAAACAGCCACTCATAGTATGGGGAATGTGTGTATGATTTAGGTATTACACTTGATATAGGCACAGGAAAATAGAGCACGGATGCGAAAGGATGCTTCGGGGGTGGATGTTGTTTACCCATTGTAGCTCTATCCTTCCTAAATGGTAAAGTATGCAGCCTTCTTTTTTATAATTAGCGCTCAGCGCCCTCTGGGATAGACAGTAAAGGCGACCATTACATATTTAAAGCTAGTACAAATGGAGCTAGTGGGATGGGACGAAGATGGCAAGCGAGTGTGAGGTACGGTGGTAAAAAGTGGCAATGTTTATTAACTTACCCTCGCAAACCTGTTTGTTGCAAGGATTACGGTAAAACCATCTGTTGAAAGCTGTTAATGTATCGTTTCATGATAACGAAGCTTTATGAATGGTTTTGTGAAGCAAAAACATAAATTTCTTGGGAAATATAAAGCTGGCCGGAAAATAAACAAAGCCGTATGAAGTCTATAGCTGTTTCATCACAATGGTTATTTTTTAATTACGCATTAACACTAGAACAACCAAGCTTTGGAAAGTGCTACTTTCATGAGTGGTAATTTTTATAAGTAATAATTATATCATTATTGAAACGGATAATTAAATCATTATTTAAACTATTGAAGAAGTTGTGTATTGTAAAGATCCTCATGCATTTTTCTTAGAAAACAAACATGATAGAAAAACTGAACTGAAAACACTGTAATTGATTTTCAGTGTTCGTCTATCCATTTCCTTATAATATCCCTCAGATTTCGTTTCCACTCTCTCCAGTTTTTGCAATTCTCTTCCATTTCTTCCTAGTTTCAGTCATTGTATTTTGTTTTTTTTTCAGTTTTGAAATCCCCTTTCTCCAATCTTATGCACGTTTTTCTTCACATTAGCTAAAATTCGTCCACCGCATCTTGATTTTCTGTTGCTTATAAGATACTTTGTTTGGAAAACGTTTTGATGGCTTATCTGTTGCTAGCTTTCCATATATACGGGCGAGCCAAATTAGCCCTTGAATTTCCTTTTAGAATATTTTCCTACTAACAGTTTCGATCAGTTGCTCGACAAACGTCATAACAACTCTTGTAGCTAATTTTATGCATTTAATGACAATTTGTTTAAAACGATTATTTAGTTTCTGGTATATAAAAATATTTTTGAGTTTAACATCAAATTTTCATCGTAAATTGTATTGAGCTACTCGGCCACTTTAGCTGATCTGTCGATCTGATGCAGCTCGGTTTTAATCCACTACTCGATATTTGCTCAATTGATCGACGGTTATGTCTTAAAATTGAAGTTGTCTAACTTTCAGTATCGTAGACCTCACTATAAGTTTTAAAACGTTTCTTAAAAAATTACAGGTAAATAAAACTTTTATAAGCCACTCGCATAAACACAGGGTGAAATATTCAATTTGCGAAACATGAAATTTAAGAAGTATTTTTTGTTTTGTTTCAAACAGAGAAATTTATTTGATTTTAATACGATTTTTTAAAGAGACAAATTTGGATTGATAAAACGCAAGAATCTATCCATAATTAAGTCTGACCCTTTTCGATGTGGTTCAAACATAAGTTCTGTCCAATACCAATGAAGGTTTTTTTTAGTTCAAGTAAACACATTTGATTCAAACAATTTTATACATTTTAAAACAAAAATACAATCAAATAAAAAATAAAAATCTCAAACATATTAAAAGCGTCATTATTCAACTGATCGAAAGGTTTATCTTGCAACGTATCCAATGTCACTTTGTCTCGAGAAATTAAATAAACACTGTAAATAATAATACACTCCCGAAAGACGGGAGACCCGTCTAAACCTGGGAACATAATTTTACAACCGATTACAATGTTGACGAAAAAAAAATGGAAAAAAGGCACAGCATGAGTGTCGGCAATGAAAGGAACGAAATGTCAGTTACACGGCTGGCACGAATTAGTACGACCCATCAGCAGCAGGACGTTTAACGACCAGAGCAACCGGCAAACCCGTACCACAACCACATCGCAAAACCTTCCCATGATGGAATCCCCCGGAAAATCCGTCTGCCATTGCCACACCCGCCCATACCGAATCTCCCTTCGCACGCGAATGTTGGTGGAATCGTTCTCTAATGACACCGAGGCGTACTGCGATGACAGACATGACAGTTACACCCATATCCCCACCGGAACAGGCGCACACCGCTTGCCACGTTGGAAACAGTGCTGAGTGACAGCGGCATCTGGATCGCTGGGAGAATGTCCAATCTGTCCCGAAGGGTTGAACAACGGAGGGGTTTTCCCGGACGCTACCCGTGGGAAATTCCACACTCCGTCCCCAAAATGCGGCTCAAGTGTCGTTGAAAGGAGAGGGTTAAAAAACAACCCAAGGAAACAATCGACCTACAAATGGTAGCAAATTTGATTAAGGTTTCCACCATGCTACGGTCATTCTTTCAGAAGGTCCATCCGAAGGTCAAGAGATTGGAAAACAGATGTGCTGTGGTTTTGAAGGGAGCGAACGTTGCAGGGTAAATGGGTTCGCGTTATAATCCGCGACCTTGCTAGCAAACCTTCATCAACAAAATCCAGGATTACAAGGTAACAGAATGATGAAGGGAAAGGCGGTGGTATGATGAGATTCTAACGCTCCAGAACTGATCCACATGGGATGGACATTTTCCCACCCATGTAAGAACACTGGCAGCAGACAGGGAAAGCCACACCAACCAACAGCTCGTGTGCTCATCGCGCGGTTGTAATGAATTTTTAATTATCTCTATCTTCATTCACTCGTGGGACACTGGGTGCAATATTAACCGCTTCAAACGGAAGGAACTTCCTGTCGCCTTGTGTCCTACGTATCTACGAGGAAGCTACGTCGTGCTGACGACGGCGCAAACTGTCAACATGTACCGAATGACAGAGAGATACGAACTCACAATACCCATCGGGGCCCCATGGTCTGGCAGGTTGTCAAGCCCCTTACGCACACCATCAATCGGGTACGACGTTGCGGTAAATCGACGCGGTTTTCATCAATATTCCACTTGTGCTTAGAAACATTTGCACTGGAGGAAGCAGGATGTTCGGGGGAAGCATGCCAGAAGGGCGCCTTACGTAGCAAAGTGATACTTACGGTAAATGTCAAGCTTCCAGCCATCCTCCTTGCCAGCATCCGGTATGACGGCCATCTCTGCCCGGCAGGACAAATATTTACCCTTATCGTCGATGGTGGGCCGGAAGCTCAGTATCGATACGGTGATGTTACCGTCCGGATCCGTCTGTAGCAGATAAGATGAGTAAAGCAGATAGTGCAGGATTAGAATTACATATGCATTTTATAATTAGTGTGTCAAGGGATTGTCGGATGGTGATGGATCAGAGAGAATGACCTGAAACTTGCATAGACAGCTGACTAAACCGCAATTGTAAATATAACCTCAGTAACAAAGCTTGCATCAGTTAAGCTAGGTTCTTCTTCATCTTCTTAACAGAGCATTTTACAATTATAATCTATTTAAGGGTTAACTCCGTTTGATGATGCAACTCAAAGAAATTCAAATTTCTGGTGCTGGTGAATTAATTTTGTCATTGGCTTGAATAATGTTTTGTTTGAAAATGGTTTGAGTAATCACAACTCCTTGAAACAGTTTAAATCACACGATCCTGGTGATCTATTACTATGTCTGCCAACCCAAATAATTAAGCAGTAATGCTTGTCATTGAAAGCTTATTTTGAACAATTTGTTATACGGCTTTTAAATAGTTGTCAATTTTTTTAGCAAGTATTTTGGTGTTTGGAGTTTCATTGTAAGTTTCCAGTAAAAAAAAACACAATTTTTCAAAATTATTTTACTCACAAGAGAGAATTATACTTCCTTGAGCGTAATTTCATTTATTTAGCCTGTTGATTGGCCGTTGCTACATTAACCTAGCATTTGAGTGTATTATAATAAGTCTAATTTAGCAATTATGCAAGTTGAACCGATAAATAACTTCGCCCTACATAACTACCTATTTTAAATATCAGGATTCTAACTAAAACACTTACGCATGAGTTACTACTATCTCAACTCTCATTTTTTAGTTTTTCGTCAAATCCTGAAGAGATCGATAGAAAACATTGTTTGTACGGTTCGAGTGAAATGGAATTTTGCTCATTTAATTTATTTTCTCAAGTTTATTAGCATAAAAAGCATGGCCTTGCTTGGGAATCTATTGTGAGCTAATTAATAGAGTTTTAGTTTTAGTTGTTTCTGTGAGTTTTTAGTGTGGAATTGTTTATCCGCTAGAACTTTCTGGAATCTGTTGCATAGCCCTTTGATTGGGCCGATGTAACTAGAAGAGCAAATAGTGTTCCACCGTTCTAAAATCAATCCCGTATGAGGATTATCCGGATCGGAAAGATTTGAAGCGAATATTGAAATCCGATCTAAAATCCGAGTACAGGATCCAACCGTTAAAGGATTTTTTATTAATCCAATCATTCGATTAGCATCTCTTTTCCCAGTTCAAACTTGAACAGAGTGTAGGCTAATATTAAAGCACAATGGTTATGTGTTGTCTTAGTATCCAATTTTCTTTAAAATCGGTTAATTCACCATGCATGTCTGCATCTTCTCCTAACGTATGAACTGTGCAGTTTGATCTTATGCTTAGCTCATAATAATTTTCGATTCTTCCAAACAGGTTCTTAAATGATTTATAGAATGGCTTTGCTCTGTGCGTCGACAAATGTGTTTTCGAAACATCTACGAGAAAGCGGTGCCCTGCAGTGTTCAACTACACTTTAAATAGCTCTTCCATTGATCGCAAAACCTGTGTCAGAGACATAGGAGTACTCCTTAACGAGAAGAACCAGCTTGAGCACGTTATCACTAATGGCAACCAAAGCATCGGCTTGCTTAAGCAAATAGCTCGCGACATCACGGAACCGATTTTTGTCAAGATGCTTACTGCTCCTGGGTACGGTCGCTACCGGAGTATGCATCCATCGTATGGTGGCCCTCAGCGGCAAGGCCTCTGGCCCGCTTGGATCTAACCCGATTTGCTTTGCGCTTCTAGAGGTTCCAAGTTGACTGTGACACTCGCTGTTCGCTCCTAGGCATCGACCAGCGTTATTGCAACGCTCAGAGGCTATTTGTTGCGAAACTTTTGAACAACCGGATCGACTCTCCAACGCAACTCTCCGGGCACCATGTCCCATCAAGGTCGCTTCGCCATAGATCAATGCTCAACGTAGAGGACCGTCGAACCCGATTCGGCGCCTATGATCCTTTTCTTCGTATGTGGCTGGAATTCAACGTTATTTGTGATCATCACTAACCAGACATATCGCGAGCTGCGTTTTCAAAAATTAAATCGATACACAATTCATATTACCTGGATAAGGAGTTAAAGCATTGGTTTTAAAATACAAAAATGGTGCAAATTTGAAATGCATTCTGTGTGTCTATTCTGTTCTGTTGACATACTTTTTAAGGTTATTTAACTTGTTTTGGAATGAATGATCTTAGGTTTACATAAACAAATTTAAAATTCCTGATTCCGTCGCTGAAATCCCCATAGACCTCGATATTGTGTTAGAAATATTTAATAAATTTCATGATTTTCATGATTTTCTAGCTCTAAAAATGTCATTAACATTCCATAAATTTATGGTTGTGCAGTGTGAAAATCTGATAACACAAAACATCCATTTTCTTTCAATGAAAGCTGTATGTCTGCTTTCTTACGAAAATGCGTCTCAGCTTGTTCTTTGTCATGCTCATGTAATACCGTTCCGTTCGTTTGCTACTCTGGTGTCTCTGAAATGCCAAGCTCATGCGTTTCCCTACGTTTGCATAACCTCCCCACTCACACACAGGCAAAGCAAAAGGGTAGCACATCCGTTGGTGACACTTTCCCCACCAGAACTGTGTCATGAGCTGGAATGTCATAGCGTTTGGTTGCAACAAAGAGAAAGGCCATACGTGGCCACCTTCCTCGCTTGGGCTGTGAGTATAGTGCATGCTTGGTTGGCATGTTCAGTGTGGAAAATTTAACCCATTTGCACGTCGTTGCTATGCGCCAAGAAGCAAAGGGTTCGGATGCTTCAGTAGATTTACCCTGTCAGTAGCCAACCCGCAAGGAAATCAGGAAGCAGCCAGGGATATAGAGGATGGTGTAAGATGGTGGTACAAAAATCACTGCGGTTCGTGAAATGTACACGGCGAATGTGAAACGAAGCGAGAAAGCGCACGAGAACGAAACCGGACCGGTTAAACGAAATGTCGTTCGATGGGAAAAAGCAGCATTCCTCCTGCAGTTTCCGCAAATGGGCGAGGAACCTCACTCGGTGGGTGTTGATAGAAAATTGCAATTTGTATGCAAATTTCGTCCCCAATAATAACAATAATAATACGAAATTTATTACGTTGTGGCAGTTTCGCGCGGGAATGCGGATGGAAAAAAAGGAAAACAATGCTGAACAGGAGGTTAGGGACAGATAGTTGGTAGACGCTGGTCTGGCAAAGTACGCACTCCGAGTCTCGCTTCACATGAAGGGGGGGTTCATCCAAGAGTTTCTCTCGTTAAAAGTTACCACCATTCGTTCGTCCTGCGTGCCCGACACGCCAGCGTCGGAATGTGCAATAATTTGTGGGCAATGGTGAGAAAAATAAAACTCCCTCTTAAAACTACTAACAGCGCTCAGGCACGAGCCGGGTTCCGTGATGTGGTATCGCGACATAAATAATCGTGGAACGTAGTGCATAGAATAGGGGGAGTAGGAAAATCGGCTCCACTACTAAACATGACAAAACAGGCAACGTGGCTAGTAGGAGTGATATCGCATTCAAGCGTATCATTTAAAAGGGTTAGCGTATCATTTAAAGGGTAAATAGTGAAAAGAATATAATATTCCTGTTTTCATACAAATGGCTGAAAAATGATACATTTTTGAGCGTAGCAGATAGAAAATAATAAGAAAAGAATTTATGAAATTATTTTTCTATATCACAAGTCCTTTAGATTATTTTTAATCTAATGTAACTAAAATTTGAGCTTTTTGGGACGATTTTCACTGCTCATAACTCGTTTTTACCCAAATACTTTTTTCACTCTTCTTTTATTCAGTTCACTCTTTAGCTAGCTGTTCTATTAGCGATTCGTAATGTCCACGTAGGGTGATCTGAGAAATAACTATACTAATCATATTTGTAGGCGCCGCATTACACTTTATCGCTCTGTATTCATTGCGTATGATCTATTCATTTAATAGAACATAAAATTCAGCTAGCTCTTCTACGCTATACTATGACTATGCTTAAAAGACAAGAGTTTCGTATAGTTCTGTTATGTACTGTAGTTTATTGAAATATAAGCAAACGCCTCGTGTGACGGTCGATTGACGACAATTAGCATCGGTGCATGTTGTATGAACTGTGAATCTGAGCGTTAGATAATCGCAATTGAGATCTGTCATGCGAGAAATATGTTCCTAATGGTTGACTGTGCTTCAATGCAACGGCCATTAGTGATTTTTCTTCACGTTCAATAGGTTTCACGAAGTGCACATTCACGTGGAGAAAAGAAATGAACATTAAACAATCAAACATGACAGAAAAAGATCAATAAACACACTCAGCTGGACATTTCAAGAGGCCCCAGAGTGCGATGATCACTGCTATCCACCTTGATGATAATTTTCTTGATGACACGTAACCGTCAACTATGCACGCTGCACATCACGCACAGCAACATCCCATCGCTCCGGTAACTCGCCCGCGTAAATAATACTATAATAAACGCTTTATATCACGCTATGTCATCCGTGACGGGCCCGGTCAGCTTCATCAATGGTAGCAGCGGTAGCGAAACGAACCGTGGAAAAGTAAATTGAAAATTGATCATTATTTTCACCACAACCGCGGCACAAGCGGTACCCGGCCGGCCACAGCGTGAGAGTTCGCACTCGCTGCGATGGTGTGATGAAATAAAATGAAGTTTAAACAAAAGCAGACCAGGTGTTAGAAAGGTTCACGGAGGGGATCCAATGTCCGAGTGGTTCCTTTTTACTGTGCGACGTCCGTCGAGCAAACAAAAAAAGGTTCAACGGGCATCCATTGCGTGTTGCGTGTCGATGGGCTTGAAAATAACTCGCTACCTTTCTGTCTTTTGTTTGACCAGTCGAACAGTAGCAGTGAGTAGATCTTTGTCAGGAAAGCAAAGTGTGATGCATCGTATCGTATTGCAGAGCAGTAACGGATTGAGTTTCCGTCTATGAAATGTTGGAGAAAAGCGATTACATAGATCAAGTACTTTTTTACATAAAGTTAAGGTGAAGGATTGTTTTAAGTTGACAAAATTAATTTACCACCATTTACTGTATCAAAAACTGTATTTATTTATTTCCTTTTCATATGCATCCCTCGTCAACAACGGTCGGCTGAGCTATGATAACAAAGTGTTGAGTTGTTTGTTGGTATGTTGTTTTTTCAGAGAGATTTAAAATATTTATTTTCAAATTCGAATTAACCAATAAAAATGAGATTTAATTAGTTATAATGCCTTTTTTAATTCAAATAGTTTTTTTCATTCTTAGTATGGCAGTAGTAAAACGCCTGCGATTTCTGGTATCCGAAACTTTACTCGCAATTACCCACCGCAGGATTCTCAGTCCTGCGTACGTAAAAACGATTCAGATGTGTTGTTTAATTGTTCCTGACATGTCTTTGAAGCGTCTTTATCATTAGCGTTCTGTTATCTGTTATTCTTTTTCCTTGGTATTTTATCTATTTTATGAGAGCATGACGAGACAATTTTTCAATAGGCCTTTGTGCAAGAAACATAAACTTTCTTTTTCTTCAATAACACATTGTTAACTTATGTCCCATTTAAGAGCTAGTCAAGCTTTTTTCATGATCTATTTTTAAATATTCAATGTAACATTGACTTATAACATGTATTAACGCTTTATCAGATGGACAATGCTTGTAGTTTGTCACAATATTCACACTTCACACAAGATTATTACAATTTATTGATAATTGTTGAGGGTATACCAGCATTACACATGTGAAGGAGAGACAGAAGATTGTCATTTGACAAGGACATGTTCAAAAGTTTGTCAAATTAACATACTTTTTTGTTATCTAAAGACTTACACAGTACAGTGACGATTTCACTAAATTATTATCATAAATAATTGATTTCATAATAATCTTTACTAATTTCTATGTGTGCTTTTCATCAACAAAATTTACATTGCGTTTAATCTTAATTATCACTCTCCGGAAGCGGCTTCATGACTTAAATAGTAAAATGGGATAGACAATCGGCAACAAAGTCCCTTGGTCAAAGCTCACTGATAAAAACTACGTTTAGACGAGCAAAACATTTTAAAACCACCGCTTGACAAAGCAAAAAATGTAATTGATTATAAAAAACAACCCGATTTATCTTAATTAACATATTTTTCAAACGCCGGTTTAAGCACACACAAAAACAAATCCATTAAAAGTCAGTAGAAGGTATGTTTTCTATGTAACCATCAACACTTTTGATGGAAAAACACACGCAAACCGCCACGTGTGGTTTCAATGCCTCTCAATACAAAGCAGCACAACAGTGAGGCGATTTTGATGCGAAACAAAACATTAACCTAACCACTATAACCATATGGTAACACCCAACTCCTGCAATGCACCATGCAATGTGACAATAAAGTGAAATAGTATTTTCCCGTTAATGTTGCTACTGTTTGGAGCATGTTTAATGATGTTGTCACGTGTTGTTGGATTTTCTACCACAAATTTGCTAACCAAACGAGCGGATAGAAAGCAACAAGGGAATGGAATAATGGCATTCCGTTCGTCGACATAGATTGCTACTAATGGAACAAACCCCATCCTGAATGCAATGTAATTGTAATAAACCCATTGGCGATCAGCGATGTGGCTGGATGAACAGCGTTGACGAGTGTTTTTTGCCACCGAGTGGCAACATTCTGAATTGCAGTCGACATGCTCACACCACATCAAAGAATTCAATAGTTCTCCAGCTCGCTTTGAACCTCTATTCGAACGGGTTAATGTTATAACAGTGTTCAGTGATGCGTGTTATTGTATGTGATTATAAAATTGGAAAATTGTAATTTAAAGTGTGTTTTTCTTATAATATTTTCCAACAAAAACTTCCAGAAAGTGTTGCAAGAACATGGTGGAAGAAAATATAAAAAATAGCTAATTTTATTTTATTATAGACATGGGAATAAGTGATGGGAACTCTGGAGTTGATTCACTAATCCACTCCGACTCCATGTTTTGAAAACCGACTCCGATAGAATTCCGGATCCGACTCCGGAGTTCCATCCACTCCGGAGCACTCCGATTGACTCCCGTCGCTACGATTGACTCCGGAGTACTCTGGTTTACAACGCAAATCCGGGAAAATGGGCCAATCGAAGATTCAGATAATTATGCCGTATTCGCCTGACGTTCTTGTTTGTATGTTTGCGTTCGAATTTGCTCAGGCATATTTAACACAGGAAGTAATACATTTGCTTTTTCAAATGGTGTTCTCCATTTCGAAAACGATTTCATGCACTTACTGTGAGCTGCTGGAACAAGCTTTGATGGCTTATTTGCAAATTCATTTTGACAATTTAGCTGTTTTTGGTCTAAGGAAATCTCTAATGATTTAATTTCCTTTGAAAAAAAATGTCATCGAGCGTCTACGCAAATGGACGTCAATTTATTAGCAACGTCAGGTCCTCCAAAGATCAAAAGTGCTTAAGGGAAAATATTGTAAAAATGGATACTCACACTATTTAAAATAAAGCCACTTAAATGTCAAAACTAATCATCTTGTTCCTCACCCGAAACGATTCAATTAAGGAATTTAGAACAAAGGAAAAAGCTACGATGCTTATGCTTATGAAATATCATTTCGAGAAAATCTGATTAATATTTGTGCTGAGCTACAATTGCTGTTTTTCTCCTATTTATAATTTGTACTTAGCAATACGGCCTGGCCGTTCTTAATGAATAAAAAAAAAAATAATAATTTGTACTTCTTAAAACAAATTCATACAAATTGAAAATGTATGCTAGTCAAAACGTAAAACGTGTTCAAAAAGACAAAAAATGTAGAATAGTCAAAATGTATCTTATTTACATCCACTTAGAAAAATAAAAATCTGTATCTGTATCTGTTAATGTTTGCATCGCAAATTCTGTTCAATTTTGCACCACATTTGTGACATTCTTATAAACTTTTCCTGTAAGTCTCAAATACTTGATCGTGGTAGATTTGGCATGGACCGTTTGATAAATAAATAGTTAACAATTTTACGAAACACATGAATTATGCATTCTTACATCAACATTCCAGTCAAAACGAATCATTCATCGACACTTTTTGGTGCTGACAACACTATTTCATTAACGCTGTAAACGATCCTCTTAATACTAACAGCGCTATGGTTTATCTGAACGACCCGACTGTTTTCTCACCAATATCACAAGCAACTGTCTAACCATCCCAACACTTACCGTTTCGTGATGACCGCGCATTTGCGTACTGCCCTTCCACCAGGTGATGGTGGGCGCTGGCCGCGAACCGAGCACTTCGCACTGCAGGTCGTACGTGTGGTTAGCCGATAGGGGTCGGTTTTTACCCTGTAACCGTACCGAGAGTGGTCGCACTGTAAGTAGAATGGAAACGAAACTGTCAGTGAACGGCGAGTTGGCAATGTTAATTTTCACAGGAATTTTCCATTCCAAAAAACAACATCATTTGCAGTTTCGGAGTATTTTGTCATAGTGCGCGTGCAATGTGTTCCAGTCCCTAAACACACCTTACCCCTGGCATTAACGTTTGTGGTTGTACGGTTAAGGCACTTTAATGCATCAAACGCCCATTTGCCTTGATCTTGAATTTCTGAGAAGTTTTAGATTAATCTGCTGCCAATTTCCGCTGAAGCTGAAGAGGAAAGCTACTGCATTGCGTTCCACATTCCAGTGCAGATCAAAGATCATCTGAGTGCTACGATAAGGTCACTTAAGCCTTATACGGCCAATCCGATAGGATGATTACGCGGGAAGAAGAATGGATTTCATGCGTAAGGAGACGAACAAAACCGTCGAACGAACCCTTCGGTCCGTTCTTGATTGGGCGGCTGCTGGGTCGAATTCCCCGGACGGGCTATCGGAGTGTACGGATGTTTATTGACATAGATATTAGCGTAGATGAGCATGGGGAGTTTAACGGGTATTATTGTATTACCCGGTCACGAAAGGCTTTCCAACTGTCTGGCTGTTATCTCAAATATCTGAGGCGTACTGGAATCGGATCACAGTGCGCATTCCGCAACGCCATTCGGTTATTTGTGGTTAGCTTTTGAAGATTATTGGAATGCGACACACGCCCGACAACCAACGATTATTGGTATGAGCTGGTATCAATGTCGCTAGTAACTGAATGTAAGAATAAATTCAATCAATCAAATGCGTCTGGCTTCAATTAAAGAATAAAGATTGCTCACTTTAAAACTAAAACTTGAAGCACGCAATTTTGGCGAATGCGAAGCCATTCCCACAACAAAAGCTTGAATCTTTTAGTACGGGCTAATAGCAATATTGTTCCAATTAAACAAAAACCAACCGACCATCACGGAAATGGGCGAGCGTGAAATTTCCACCGGGATAGCAAAACAAAGGCAAAAACAAAGAGAAACCTGCACGCATTTAATTAATTCACTTTGCGCGTGTCGAAATATGCTGACATTTATCGTTTCACACTTTTGCCACCATTTGGACAAATTGGAACGATAGTCCAGGAGCGCGTGAATATTTAATGGAGCTGCGGATTCATGCGTGTCCATATAATGAGAGGAACAGTAACACAAAAAATTTACTACTACGTGGAACTTCAAGCCGTACGTTCGATGCCAATTGCATGGTGAACTTAACAATTATACAGTTCGTTACATAATTATAAGACCACCAAATTTGGTTTTTTTTTCTTATTTTTGTCCATTTGTGCGAGTAAAAATTACAA